>VCJL01001450.1:26819-37623 GCA_024139405.1 Backusella mclennaniae | reverse complement strand
TTTTTTTTTTTTTTTTATATAAAAAAAAGGGGGGATCCACTTACTATTGCCTTGGGGAAATATCAATTGAAACGGGCATCGCTTGTACCTAAAAAATGATTTGTTATTATTTAATTACCAAGACGAACCAATGAAAATGCATGATTGATGCATTACCTTGAAAAGTCGTAATGTCCTGGAATATTGCCATGCAAAACTATCTTTTTACAGACATGCAAACCGCCGTCTATTAATATATCTAACCCTAAATGAAAGTAATTAAAAAAGTAGTCTGTTGGCTGGGTTTGAGCTGAATCTAATTTATACAAGGTTAATATAGAAAGATTTATGCATTTCTTTTTGAATTACCTTTGTCTTTATCATCTGCTGCGACATTGGTGGTCTTTGATTCGATCGGGTTGGATTTATCCACAATGGTGCCGTGATCAGTGACTGAATGGATTTTCATCTTATCCTCTTCCTTATAAAACACACGTGAAGGTTTACCCAGATCAGCCAGGATATCCTGCGCTGACGTTTTATTTAATTCAACTGATACCGACACCACAGAGTGCTCTCGGGATGCTGTATCCAAATCCTGTGTAGGGAAATACACTGTGATGCCTTTGGTTGGCTATTATCATTACATTATTACGTGTTGTTCTATATTCCATTTCAATGCTTACCTTTGCCACCACACTTTCAATATCACGTCTTCCCGCCTTTCCATATTTAACGGAATTATTTGCATTGTATTCGGCCAATATCTTTGACAAAGGAGGTACTGGCGCTTGCTGCCAGTTATTACTGCTACTATAAAGTATCACCTTGGATGCAATGGGTGTTGTTCCATCAGGGAATTCCAATGGGAGATCTACTCTTATATTTAAATAAGCATACCTTTTATATTCCAATAATAATAATAATAATAATAATAATAATAATAACAATAATAACCTGTTGATGATTTGTATAAATCTTGATGTCTTGTGGGTATAGGAAACATAAAGGCCAGCCCCTAAAATATATTATCAACACACTGTTTATGGATCCCATTCCGTCTTTTATCTTACAGGATATTTCAGTGTATAAATACTTTGATTGGGATCAAATTCACCAGGATAAGTGGGTCTATTTACACATGAGTTAACTATCAATGTGACACAAAATGGTCAACCTGCTTACCCAAATGACTTGTATATCAGCAAAAATGTGGGTATCGTTCGGCTTGAGCTTATCGTAACATCAACAGACTATTCTTCAATCTTATCATCCAAAAACAACTTACCTCACATCACTGCTTTGATAAACAAGCTTTACTTTGGAGGGATCGTAGCATTCTACTGACTTTAAGCGTTGAAGCGATCCATCAAAACGCAAGTTTAGCCCATTTAGAGGCAAGGCTATAATAAAGTCATACAACAAGGGCTCCTAAAATGAAATGCAAATAAGAAACCTTATGTACTTGTTTTTTTTGTAAGACATTTACTTCTTGGCTATATTTCAATTCAACAGAAGGAAAGAAAGGTGTTTTGTCTGCCAAGAAGTGCAGTACATCCCACAATGAAGAACCTAAGCGAAAAGGACCAAGACTTTTCCCAGGCACTATAACCAGCTCTATTCTTTTGGAACGTTGTTGGCTAGCAACTTCGTGATGTGCTGTCATTCTTTTTTAAATCTGCTTTTTTTTTAAATGAATAAATAAGGGAGAGAAAAATAATAATGATTTCATGCGTAATCCATATCATCTGGACTTGGTCACGTTATGCTCTCTTCTTCAACTATGGAGCATGTGACTTGCCTCGTCTCTCTCTCTCGGGCGTTTACAGGTTGATCACATCATACTTGTTTTTTGTGGGAAAAAAAAAAGCTCAAAAAACATGTATAAAGCTAGTTGAAAGATAACCAATACTGTCTTTTCAAGAAAATGAGAATAAAATTCAAACTAATGAGAAAAGGGAGAATAATTATTGAGAAAAGGTTGATGAGAGTATATTTCTGGTATTGAGGATTGTATATATTATAATATAACCCAATATATAATGAAACAAGGCAAGTATGTTTAAGTGTCTAAATGAACCTTACTTACCATCAACTCTATTAAATGATATCGAAAAGAACCCGTATGAAGAACATTTACCAGGCCATTGCTATGTAATGGATTGCTAATTTTATTCATACTTACTTTTTTTTTTATTCTGGTCTCTACGTTATTATTTTTCCAATCCTTGGTATCTACAATATGCTTGTTTGCTTTGAATCAATTACATTGGTTATTTTGATCCAATTATTATTATTTTTCTCAATAATTCTTCCTTTTTCTCATAATTTTTCTCAATTTCTTGAAAAAAAACAATAAGATGAATTATCTCTTAACAATTTATAAGGGTTACGTTATGCATTGATTTTGCTCTGGCACTTTCAGTGGCACAATATACACTTGCATATCACAATGATAAGCTTTTTTATTAAAATTATTGCTATTTATTATCATGATGGATAGTACATTCACTTTCAATTACTTGTATTATCTAAGATTATTTAAAATACACGTTGCCATCTAGGTGAGTCTTGGCTTTTAATTCCCAGTGTTTTCACGGTAGAACTTCAAAAATGCTAGTTTTTATACAGCGAATGTGCGAAAAGGGGAAATAATAATACATACACAACACTGGTTACACCAACGAGATCAGATAATCACCATTAGAAATCAAAATGGTGCATGTTGTAAAAGAAGAACAAAGTAAAGGCGCACTTTCCTTTCTCTTTATCAATACAACTCGATTTTTTTCAATCAATAGGTTTGACCAGCTGATGAACTTGACCAAAACTTGGATTCGCTATCTTTCAAGACGATTCGACAAGTCGCTGACACACTCAAGAATAGTGTCGACTTTGAAAGCAAATCTCGTCTTTGGAAATACTCAGTTTGATTATTTAGAAATCACTGGAAAGGATGGCATTTTCTGGAGAATGGTGGTGAGCATGATAACTGCCAATCGTCTCTACTGGACTGGTCAGCCAATGAGGAGGTGAAGAATTATTATAGATCAAACAACCTCAATTGCGACTTACCCATTTACTCGGCCACAGAATCACACTTTTACGAATGAGTCATATCACGGTTGTTTTGGATCATGTAAAGGCACTAATATAACAGAATTGTGTCGTCTATAATCTACCAATGAAACTCTCTTTGACATATTAGAGCGTAAAAGAGCCGAGAGAGGAGTAAATAAAAATGCTTTAATGTTAACCATAAGAGCTCACACCGAAATATTATACGACTTTAGGTATCGTTCACATTAAAATTAGGTGATGAAAAATATCATGAATATCAGTCGCTATAATGTGATTACCTTTATCACTAGCCCTTTTTGAAAATGGGACACAAACTTTTTTACAGATCAGCAAAAAGGTACACCAACATGGATTGTAACAAAAATGTCATCATTCTATTTGATAGAAAAATGTGGAGACAGAATAGGTACACGAAAATGCGGGGAATTCTTCGATCTTTTGCATATGAAATTTAGACATGACTTTTTTTTAATTCTTCAACTTCTTCTTTACAAAGTAATATATAAAAAGTTTTTAGAAAATAGATCTATTAGAAATACCTTTACAAACCAGCTCAATCATAAGAAGTTGAAAAAACATAAATAGAGAAAGAAGAGAAAAAGTAAAAAAAATACATGGATGGTATCTAATTTTTGCTTGGTAATATAAATCAAATGTTTCTGTGTGCTATTGCAGCTATTTAGATTTTGACATCACATTAAGGGAAAGGATCCAATAAAATCAAAGTATTTTGTTCAAGTGAAAAAACTGCCATATTTTTTAATTGCACGTGAAAATGTGCTCTGTATCATTAACATGTGAAATATGAGCTTCAGGGACAGCTATTTTTCTGACATTCGGTATATATATAGATCCTTTTTTTTCATCTTTCCTTCTTTTTTAATTACAAAAAAAAAAATGACTGACGCCAAGGATAGAGTCAATACCATCAAACAACACTTGACTCCTGCGCAAGAATATAGCAATGCTGTAGAGTAAGTGTACTATTTTAAATCAAGCTTTCAAAATTGCTTATATTCTATGTTAGTCCTGTAGCCAGTATGAATGAAGAAAGAGCAAAGGCTTCCTTCAATATTAGAGAATTAACTTATCTTTTGGATGGTGGAGAAAAAATGACCTTGGTAGAGTTACTATGGGTATGACACGAATGATAAAATATTAACCAACAATGTAATAGATGAAGGAAAGGTTCATGCAAGACTTTGAAAGAGATCCTTTATTTAATATGGATGATATTCATGATATTTCAAAATCTGAACTCCGTGAGAGAACAATGGAGAAGGTATAGTTTGGAGGGGGAAACTTTATAAGGGAGAGATATTCATAAAATATTTTAGTTTCGTAGTATTCTTTATCACCTTTCCAATGAACCTATCGATATCTTTAGAAGAAGAATGGAAGTAATCAGTATGATTGATCCTGGTACTTGGACTCGTTTTGGTGTTCACTGTAAATTTTTTTTATCTGATTAAGAATGTTGCATACACAAACAAACAAATGCTTATCTGATTTTCTCATGGAATTTAGATGGTTTGTTCTTGGGTGCTTTACAAAGTAATGCCACTTCTGGACAGCTTGGTTACTGGCTCCAAAGAGGTGCCCTTTCATTAACCAATATGGTAGGATGCTTTGCTATGACCGAGTTGGGCCATGGATCCAATGTACCTGGTCTTGAAACAACCGCCACCTTTGATGAAGCATCTGACCAGTTCATTATTCATACACCAAATGTGACTGCTACAAAGGTAAGGCATTGAATATCTCCAATAAAAAAGTAAAAAACTCAAATCCATATAGTGGTGGATTGGTGGTGCTGCCCATAGTGCTACACATGCCTCCGTCTTTGCTCAGTTGATTGTAAAGGGCAAACGTTATGGCACAAAGTGCTTCGTCGTGCCTTTGAGAGACCCCAAGACATACAACACTTTGCCTGGTATCAATATTGGTGATATTGGTAAAAAGATGGGTCGTGATGGCATTGATAATGGTTACATTCAATTTACACATGTACGCATCCCAAGAGGATACATGTTGATGAAACATACAAAGGTATCTCGCTCTGGTGATGTTCAAGAGCCTAAGCTTCAGCAATTGGTAAGTTGATATTAGTAAACATATGGGATTAGTTATTAAATACTATATAGACTTATGGTGCTTTGCTTCAAGGCCGTGTTGCTATGGTTGTTGATAGCGGAAACACATCTAAAAAGGCACTCACCATTGCCATTAGATATGCCGCTGTTCGCCGTCAGTTCTCCAACTCAAAGAGTAATATTGAAACCAAGTTGCTCGATTATCCTATCCATCAACGTCGTCTTATGCCATTGATGGCTCAAACATTTGCCATGTTGTTCACTGGTACTGAAATGACCGCCATGTACACCAAGTTGATGAGCAAATTAGAAAGCGCCGATGCCGATTCGAGTGACTTGGATCAAGTTTTGGAAATGCTCAAGGAAACACATTCTACCAGTGCCGGTCTCAAGGCCTTCTGTACCTGGAACTGTCTTGATACCATTGAGCAATGCAGACAGGCATGCGGTGGCCATGGTTACTCTGCTTATACCGGCTTGGCTGGCATGTACCAAGACTTTGCTGTTCAATGCACATGGGAAGGAGACAACACCATCTTGACACTTCAGTTGGGTCGTTATCTTGTCAGCAGTTACCGTGAGGCTCTCAAGGGAAAGAAATTGTCTCCTGGTGTAGGCTATCTCAACAACCTCGACTTACTCCTTGGAAAACGCTGTCAAATCACTGATCTTGAAAAGATTTTAGATCCAGCCGTCATCATTGAAGGCTGGCAGGTCGTCTGTGCCAATGTTGTTAAAAACACTGCCATCGAATTTGAAGAATGTCTCAAAAAGGGTCTTGATGTAGATGACGCTTATGAACAGTGCTCTCAATCACGCCTCTACGCTGCAAAACTTCACTCCTATGGCTACTTGTTTAACCGCTTTGTAGATGGTGTTGCCAAGGTACAAAGCGAATTAAAGACTGTACTTTTAGATCTCTGTCTTTTGTATGGTTTGTATACCATTGAGCAAAACGCAGGTGCCTTTTTAGAATACAGTTACTTTAATCCCAAGCAAATGGAATACATTCGCTTAAAGACCAATGATCTCTGCAAGGCTGTTCGCGACCAGGCCATTCCTCTTGTAGATTCTTTCAATCTCAGTGACTATGTTGTCAACAGTCCACTTGGCCGTGCAGATGGAAATGTCTATGTTGCTTACTTTGATAAGGTCAAGAACTCGAATCCTCAGGGCCCCCATCCTTATTTCAACAAGATTATCAAACCTCTCATTGAACGTGATACCGAAAGTGGTGAAATTGAAGACGAAGAAGCTGGCTTGGAATCCGATGAAGAGGATGATTAGATTACACTACCTAATTTATTATATAGACACCCTTTTTTTTGTAGAATATTTATTTTTATATCATTGCGTATGACATATTGCTTGTATTACAGTATATTTGGTTTTTTTTTTATTTATTAAATGTCATTTTTTTTTTATTACCTGTCTCCGCTCTTTCTTTCCTTTTTCTTATACATTTGTTTTAGAAATAAACCAATTCAATTCTATTCATTAATATGACTGTTCAAGAAAACTCATTTCCTGTAGGTTATTTCTACATTGTTTCCAAAATGAACGGCTTTGCCTTGGATTTTGACCCTTCTCAGGAGGCTGCTGTAGGTTTTCTTTTTTTTTTTAATAAATATATATATATGGTTATATAAAAAGACCTGTAGGCTAATTAAGCTTAAATTAGCCCGGAACAAAAATCGTTACTGCCTTGAAGAAAGAAGGAAAACCCGAGAGAGATACTCAACTTTGGATGCATCAGTCTGGTTTGTCCCCCGTTCATAGTTATATAAATAGAATGTACGTTAACTTTTGCTCCCGAGTGTAGGTTTCTTGACTAATAAGTATTCGGGGTTAGTGCTTGATATTGGAAAGTCCAAGACTTTTATGGGTAAAAAAAAACACTATTTTTTGAAAATTAAAATGCAGGGAAAACTTATATACATATCGCAGCCATTTTTACAGGCGAAGAGGATCTTTATTTGGATAACATGAAAGCACCAGAAAATGTAAGTTCGGAAAGAGGACCGAAACTTGACGTGTTACAAAAGGATTTTAAACGAATTGCATACTAAAATTGTATTTAGGCAAATGACCAACGCTTTGGTTTTGATAGTAGCCAAGGACAAATCTACACTTTTCATGATCCAAACCAGGTTCTAGACATCCGTAAAAAAAGTCAGGAACAAGGTGCAACTATTTGTATGAATGAACGTGCTCAAGAAGGAGGTATTCATCAATTCTGGGACCTTGCTGTTGCTGATCCACCAAAGGTGGTTGATCCTTTAGAGGAAGCGCAAGACGATTCTATAAAGGCCCGCTTGTCCGCTTGGTTTGGTAATTGGCTTGGATGGCACACTGAAAAGAAGAGAGAGGTACTTGATCAAACTGAGCTTCATAAAGCGCATGAAAAAGTATATAAAGATAATAAATCTCAAATAAGGTAAGAGACAACATGTTTATTCTTTTTATATATAAATGACATCACTAATGAGCTCTATTTTTGGATTTCTCTAGTTCAGAGGTGTTTGCTGGCGCTGTTGCCGTCCAGGCACTCAAAAAGTATGAAGAAAAGGGATCTCAAAATCATACCGACGGTAAACAACTCGTAACTAGCATTGCTACCGAAGAAATGCTAAAGATATTCTCGGAACGAAGCATTGATGGAGGTGATGACGAAGACACAGACGAAAAGAAGGCAAAGAAGCAAAATACGATTCAAAAGATGGTGGAATCAGCTGCAACTAATCTTTTCGAAGCTACCTATCTTAAACTTTAAAACCTAGAATAAAGGAGAAATATCTATCTAGAGACTTCTAAAATACAGTAGGGGTGTTTTCTTTTTTAATAGCTGCATCGTCCAAGTTTTGACATATGTTTTGTTTTTCATGCTACATGTATATCTTATCCCTTTTTTGTATCGATTTGCCCATAAAGTCGCCCATTTAAGCATTCTTGAGTACTCTTCACTTCAAAGTAAAATAGAAAAGATTTGAAGGGTTGTACCTCAGTCCAAATTGTCAAATTACATCTTCCAAAAATAGTAATTAAACGAGCCAATCATGTGAATGCTAAAACAAACTCCTACATTTTGTCGACTTTGAGAGGGGTCCCAGCGTGTCAGACTTTCCTCGTTACATTGATCATGGAAAAGTCGTTTGCCAACCTGTTACGCCATTCTCGCCTGGCTTCCTATGACAGCAGCTTGCCCCAAGTTTATAAGACACCAAAGCGCTGTAAAAAGATTGGAGATTGGGGATTAAAGCGTAATTTGCCCACAGTCATTCGTACACCACATGTCACTATTGGTGGCTTGGATACAGCCGAACATCAGACACCTTGGGAATCAGGCGAAAGCAAGGTCTTGTTTGTAAAACGCTGGAAGGAAAATTTCCCCAACTCTCGCAAACCTGCCAGCAGACCCGAAGAAATCCAACACAATGTCGCATCAATGACCCCTGCTGAATTCCAGCGCTTCCTCAAGAAATCACAAAAGAAGGCAGGACAATTCCAAGAAGCGCTTAAAAAGGAGGAGCTGGTACCAGAGCAAGTGTTTGATTTCTTAAATGCCAACTTTGCAGAAACAGTAACTGAAAATGGAGGTGTAGTGGGTCCTACTTATTCAGAATACAACGCGGGCTGGGATTATCCCGTCCAAGGCCGTATTTTTAACACGGAAAGAAATGGATTTGCAATTGGTATTGGTGGTGTTGTTGCTTTACTCCCTAGACGCACCGTCATTGGTTTACGCAGTAATGGTAATAGAGAAGTACGCACTTTCTTTGTGCAAAATGCAGAGTTGGATGAACAAGGCAAACCAAAGGTGGACGTCTTGCTCAAGACTCATGAATCATCCTCATCTATTCCCTTGTTGAATGATTATGGAAGTTTTGACGCCTCTCTTAACAATAATGATAAATATTCTTATGGAATGAATTCCGATAAATCAGGCTTCAACTCACGCCGTCACACTCAGGCATCTCAAACAGAAGATAACACAAAAGCCAATCCCGAACACTCTGATCTTATGGGCCGTATATCTGATCTCTTGAAAGCCAGCAAGCAGAAATAAGCGACTGTAGATGTATATTTATAAACTTAATAAATAAATAAAAAAACAAAGAAAATACGATAGATTATATTAAATCACCCACTCAAGCGTGTCTTTTCTGTTTTTACTGTAATTTGAACTTGTGGACGTGTATAGTAATTGGTTTATTTAAGGATAGGTGGATCTTGGTTACCGAAAATAAAGTTGAAGGTGAAAAGGAGAGGAATACAATCAATATATGAATGCCAAGATATCCACACCGACCATGTCTGATGTATGTATTTGACAAAGTAAAACTATCTCAGTCACACGCACACACAGCGAGTAGATCGCTAGCGTCAAGTTTTATGGAATAAAGCATTTTTATATTTTAATACCATTTAACCTTTGTTTATATTAACAATGCAATGTCGATGATATAAAGGAATATATATTATTCCAATTGTGAGGATTGACGCGAGAGTTAATTTGTTTTGTTTTTGAACTTTATTGATTGTGTTACAGACGTTTTGGGTAAAAATAGAAAAATGATAAGGCACAATCCTGTTACAAGCGCGTTTGTTGCATCATTCTTTATTCATCTTTTTATTTTGGATAAAAGTTTAGGGAGGTGTAATTATTATTAATAACACGCTTTTCTTTTTTAGTTTCTACCAATAAAAGAAACACCAATGCTAAAGCTCTAATCAAGTAATATTAATTCTATCAATTTGTTTTCCAAAATTGTGAAATTGATGAAATATTTGTGAAAATAGAAGACATCATTTGATAAGATTGTGGTCATGTTAACAAATGAAAAAACAATATGCTCTTAGATGTTTAAAAAAAGTAAAAGTCATCTTCATCGTATTGGATCTATTTTATTACTGATTTACATTCAAGAAAAGGAGGCACTTTACGGGTAAAAAGAATTGCCCAAAACGTATTAGAAAACTTTGGTAAATCTTTCTATTTTAGAATATGCATGATTTTCTTTTTTCGTGAGGCTGATCAAATTTAAAGACTTCTAATCAGCGTTTAGTACACTTTGATATGCATTCAGAGTTTGGGATTATCGAGCAGATTTCATTCTGATAATTATAATTGCTGTTCATCTGTTAATTGGAGACAAGTAAAGCGTTTGATATGATACAAAGTAGATGATAACCATTAGAAGCTAATGAAAAATAAGGGTCAATATTCAAAGTTAGTATGAATTAAATCTTCGCTTATCTAACTTATTTGGTAAAAGAGAAAACGATAGTGTACGAGCACCTTTACTAACTATGGCTTCTTAACTCTTATGATTGCTAGGCTGAACTGCCTCATCTGTTGTCTACGTTATTCTCCTCTTTTATATTTTTATTATTGTTATAAATAAATCCAAAAAGTAAAACGTGTATGCACCATTAGGGTTCATCACTTTAATACCATAATTGTCATGTTTGGCTTACCAAGAAATGGTGGTCAAAGCAATCTGCAGGAGCTCGTGAACAAAAAGAAGAAAAAGTAGGTATATTTGATTGGATAATGAATAGTACCAAACATTCTTGGACTCGAATAAAGACAAGAGCTCGTGCACAATAACGAGAATCACAAAAATATAAAGATAGATTAACGGTTTTAA
>VCJL01001450.1:8697-19062 GCA_024139405.1 Backusella mclennaniae | reverse complement strand
TTTTTTTTTTTACTTTGTCTCTTAACCTATTACTGTCTATAATCCATTTTAATACTTATGCCCTGTGATTTGGACAATGATGCGTATGGTGATAAAATGACAAAAATACATTGTTTTCCAAATAAGAGAGAGTGGTGCTAAATTATGAATTACTCACACTCTATCATCATTTGAGAAAAAAAAAAAGTAAGGCATTGGTTTTGTCTAGCCCTCTTTTCTGTTTATGTATGGCCCCTCGCCATCCATTTGTACCATGTTTTAGGACCCTTACTGTTTGTACTCTCTGGTCCACACTTCCGCGAATGTAAATCTGAAAACTTAGTTTCACATGTAAACATATAAATACTATTGGAAATGCTTTGTCTAGATTCATATTAATACAGTCTGCGATGATGATAGGAAACTTTGGTGTTATGAAGTAAACAAAAACCTTTCACAGCAGCCCCTCCCTCACCAACATGTATGTTTTGCTGAATTTAAAAGACCGCATGTATTTTAAAAATCAATGCGTTTGTACCAGAAGAAAACAGAACCTCAACTTCGCATAGTCCTTTTGTTCGACATTGTTACTATTGTGTTAATTCTTGAAACCTGGAATAGTTAATTGTGCATGAATATACAAATAAGCTGACCTGTAGTAATAGAGTAAAAAATGGATGGATTAAGCTAACCAAATAGCATTTTCCTTTCTCTATCCTTATTTTTAGTTATTTAAATAACACATATCCATAGATTTAAGTAAAGGTAATTACTGATATGCTTCTATGACAATGCATTCTATAGAATAGTGAAGCAGATCTTTTCTTTTTTTATCTTTCCTATACAAGAATCCGGACTTAATTTTATATGTACATTGTGAGTAATGTTACACGATAGGTTGGTAAGTTCTTGTAATATAAAAAAGCGTAACAAGGACTATAGTCACATATAATACTGGAGATCATGGGTCGGAAAGCTGTTACAAAAATCATTCAAAATGTATTTAGGATTTGTAGAACGATCATGAGTACAAGCCATTTTAGTTAAGATCAGCATCATAATCAAGCGTTCGAGAACGTATATGACGAATAGTTTATGCTATCTACCAAAAGACTCGTGAAGAAGGCTCGTGCGGCGAGGCAATTGATTGTATAATGTATCACTTTTTTAGGATCAATGTATGTTCTCGGCTCCTTTGAATGATGTACGAAAATTTATATTGAGTTACAAACAGCTTTATACTCAGCGGTATTTTAGTTATTAAAGTTGAAAGACAAAAAAAGCTGCCGGATTATCTTTTACTGTGCAAACCGACGATTATGGTGACATTAATAGGTGCACAAACTTTTTTGAGGATATAAAATAACCCAATTCGATCAACCTCCTCTTTTTTTACTTTTACTTTTACTTTCCTCTTTCTCTTTTTTCTTTTCTCTTTTCTTCCCATATTCACTTTGCTATATTTTCACTTAAAAAATGTCTCAGGGACAAATATTTAACCAGCCTTTTACAAGTGCACCCCCCTCAGTAGCCTATCACCCAGATATGCAAGCTCCTTACATGCAATTTGCTGCCTCTGTTCCTCCACGTAGCCAGTCCACTCATCTTCCTCAGATGACTTTTCAGAATCCTGGTTTTCAGAATCAAGATCCTTTGCTCCATCAGCAATGTAAGATTTTTTTTTGATTTTTTTCATGTATAATTTTTAACTTCAAACTAATTTTAACAAACCATTTTTAATGTTGTAAATTATTGCAGTAATAAATCCATTCTCTACAAGTCCTTTCCAAGGATCAGAGTCGATCGGATCATCTCCTACGACAAGCGTTGGAAAACAGTAAGTTTTTAATGTTAAAGGGATTGATCAAATTGTATTAATATCCATTTATTAACTTTTAGAATGCAAACAAAGGCTGAAAGAAGAGCGGAACATAACGCCATTGAAAGAGCTCGTCGTGAGAGTTTGAATAGCAAGTTTCAACAATTGGCTCACTGTTTACCAAATTTGCAAAATGATAGTCGACCCTCCAAAAGTACAATCATCGAACGTACGCTTGATTTTGTCAAGGGCGCTATTCTCAAAGAGGAGCGCATGCAAAATCAAATAAATGAACTTGAAAGAGTCAATAGATATCTTTTATCTCAGTTGGATAGTAAACAACAACATCATCAAAGCACTTCTGCAGCCAATACACCTTCTCCAAGCTCTGCCATGTCTGAAGATTCGCTTAATTTGGACGACGAATTAATTATGATCGAAAAGAGGAAATTTAAGAAGGACTGTAACAGACCAAGACAAACAAAGCGTAAAGAATCGCCAGTATTAGACTTTCCGCCATCCGTATCATCTCATCCCGAGGTTGTTAATCCTGTGCCACATCAATCGTGTAATCAATCGGTGCCAATGGTTCCGAAACAAAATTTTCAAGTAAATATGCCTGCAGTAGCCTTCTATCCTAGTAACTATGCCATCCCTAACAATAATAAAATGAAGGAAGCCCTATATTTCCAACCACAAAGTCAACCTATGTTTCAATCTTTACAATACAACTCTGATAATGACGATGACGAAGACAATAGTATGGATATGAACCAAATTAATGATAATAATGCCACCTTTGATCTACAACCTACTTCTCATAACTTTCAACCAATGATGCCTGGACCACTCTCCTTAAATCAATGTAAGTTTATAAACTACAAAACTTAATAGAATGATTTTAATTTCCTTTAATGTTCATTTTAGTGGACACACCTATTATGGCGCACGACCGGTATCATGTAATGCAGCACAGACACTAAACTAAAGAGACTTTTTTTTTCGTACAAACAAAAGAATCCTTCCCTATCATTCCCATTCATCACTCATTTAATTCATAAGCCTTTCAAATTTGTTTTTCGTCCTATTTTCTTTATTCCTATTTATTGTAAGCATACGATCTATATTTAATTGTACATCTTACAAGTTGTTCATATATGACACACTTTTTTTCTTTCTACTGCTCACCTACAATCAAACTCCCTCGTTTATACATACTGATTATATATATACCACTACTATACCAACCGCTTCTTTCTTTGTTCTATATTTTTTTTTGTATTGAATCTTTGTTCCATATAAACATTTACTTTATTTATTTGCATTTTAAAATTCCAAAAATAAAAAAAACCCATGAAGCACAAAAGAATCCAAGTAACTTTTTCGATAGTGTGACAATCGTTTAATATTCTTCTTAATAACATCATTTTAGAAAGTGATCATGAGTACTGTTGGAGAATATATAAAAATAAATTTATAAATTGTTAAATATGATAAACTGACAAGGTACACAAGTGCCACAGCTCAACTAAGCTTGACGTCTGTTCTTGCGATATTTTCCTTTCTCTACTTCCTTTAATGTCTACACCTAGTAATATATATAAAAGTGGGAATCTCACAGCTAACAGGATGTAATAATATCTTGCTAAGGACAACACTACCAAACAAACTCATGCGTTTTGATTTGAAATAATCTTCAATTTGGTGGTTAACTATGATGACATGATTTAAATAATGTACATTTGTCCGATAAACGTAAATTTGTATCATATGCCTTCTGTTTGTTTTTGTTTTCTTGTTGCTAAATTTGCATCACAGACTTATACCAATATTAGATATTTAAAATCTCTTTGTACATCATCATTTATGCTGCTTGGGTCAACTCCGTTTTAATTTTGCACAAAAACCACACAATTGAACATAACATCACATTCACTACTGCATAGATATGAAACGCAAAATAAGATAAAATTATCCATGTATATATGTGTGTTGGTCCTTGGATTATTTCTACGACTCAACTACCTATATATTATATACGATTTTTAGACAAGTGTTTTGTTTTAAAAAAAAAAAAGGATTCCCAAAATCTTTTGGTACTACGCCTTCATTTCAAAAAAAAAAAAGTTCCCAGGCAAGCTACTATCCCCAAATATATATTTGTTTTGATGTTTGTTTTTGGAAAATCAAAGTGACATGTTGCTGACAGTTTGTAAAACCATCGGCTTCGTCCTTAAATCCGCAGTTAGACTCCTGCTTGCTTCCCTTTTACTTTTTTTAAAGAAAGGAAAAAAAAAACCAAGAATATCAGCTACCTCACACAGCCACAAGTATATCTATACTCATCATAAACATTATTTTTGAAAACCTATTAATCCCAATCAAACAGACCAGAGATCACGATTCCAATTCTATTGTGAATTCAAAGAAACGCCACTTCTTATTGGACTTTACGGCTAGGTTATTTGATAATCATTTGTGTTCACTTCCATTAGCTTTAAATTTATTATTGAAGTGGCTATATTTCAATTAAGCTTCTAAATTCAAAAATTGATTTGAAGAAAAGTGTGAAAATTCAAATGGGGTTTTCTTCTCCAAGTATCAAAAAGTGAAATATGAGCATTCTCATTTTTAGAGGTTTTTTTCCAGCGTTCACGTTGAATGTACTTATATGTTTCATCCCTTCAGAAGTAATTCCAAAAATAGCTTTGGATGGTCTTAGTAAGGAAAATGAGCAGCACCAATTTGCTTTTTTCCCCCTCCCTTTACTATAAGCAAAGATAGTTGGTACTTAAACTTTAGTAATACCGATTATCAAACTGGCACTACTATAAATACTGGTTGGTAGCTAGGGAAGTACAAACACGACTCAGTTTTGCATTCAGTATTTATTTATTTTAAATAGTCATTATAAGTCAATTTTATTTTACAGTAGACTCTCGATTTTGGATACACCGAATCTGGAAACCTTGCTCAATTGGAAACACCATTTTCGTGGGAAGCATTAGCTGAAAACAATATTCCTGCTGCATAGCTTTGTCATATTGGCTCTAGCAGAAGCTTAAACACATCTTCGGAAACTGGAAACCCTATTTCAATCCACCCTTCTGTATCCAAAATTGAGAGTCTACTGTATATGACTCCTTTGTCAGTCATTCGAGAAGAATTTTATTAGAAAATAACTCTATTGGTCATTATCATTCCATGATGCTATCCAGGACCAAATTTGTTCTAATATTACCATCTATATGCAAATATGGTAACTTCGCTTTTTCAAATACATATGGAAAACCAAGCCAGTGTACCAATAATAACAGTTATATAAAAGATCGTTCGATATTGGATTGCTCGTACATCCACATATCCTTTTAAGAATAATAGTAGCAGTAGTCAAGGGGCTACACTTTTATGCAATGGTATCAGAATAGGTCCATTTTTGCATATCATTATTTCACTCCTTTTTTTTTCTTATCTTTGTATAGATGCCGAGTGAGACCTATCCGGTGGAATACATGATAACATCTTGACAGTAAACTATGAAATACTATAATTATGGAGTATTCTAATATCGAATATCGATTTTATTTTTAACAGACCTGTCATAATTATGTAAACTATAAAACGCCGACTACTGTCTCTCTAGTCACCCTAGGTTATATGAGTTACGAATTGTTCACTTTTAAATAGGCTATCAAAAAGAGAAATACTTTAACATGACTAAGCAATTAAATATTGATAACTGATTCTCAGTTGAGGCTCATTAATCAACACTATATATACGTCGTTAAAAAATAAATAAATAAATGAGTGAAGCGGTGAAAATATAAGCATTTTCTGTAACTAAAGTATCTACCTATATTCAAGCCTATGTATATATATATATTTGTAAGTAACTAATCAGTACTTTTATTTTAGGAATTCAATGAAATATTCGGCTCAAGCTGGTATTCGGAAGCTCCAATACGGATTGAAAATCGCGTTTCCATTTTCTGAATATTACGTTATGTAATCGATAAGTGATATAAATCAAGTCATATATATCCAATCACTACATTATATACCATTACTTTCAAGATTTTTAACCTTACAAATTAGTCATTATTCTTCAAAGCCAGGGTCCACCATTAACCTTGTGTCTAAGACAGGAGAAGATGGAGGGCTTGTTTATGCAGTGATAATGTATCATGGATATTGTACAAATTTATCGTTTCATTTGAATCCTTTCGTGTTTTTTTTAAAAAAAACCCATAAATTATTCGCGGTACCGGACTAAAAGCAAGGGGCCGTGCCCTTTCGGGATTCGATTTGTGTTGTCAAAGAGTGACATTGACGTGTTTTAAAATGCTACATTTAATATCTGTTTCTGTGGGGGATATATATATATGAAATAAGCAACACAGTGTCTTGGTGCTAGTATAAAATCTATTTGTTTGGAAGACCTAATGGTTTTTGAAGCCTCAAAGGATGTATATATTCATGGATTGAACATTGTCGCTAAGCAACGGAGTAAAAAACCCGCGCTAATGTTAGTCACGTATTTTGGGATCAAAGATATAACATATCTCACGAAATTCAGAGATATGCAAGCGGTTGATAAATTGAGTTTAACAGTCTGATGTACGTACTTTTTTTTGAGTTAAATCATCCCTCAGATGTGATCTATATATACACATATCTGTTTCAGGAGGGATGGCAGCAAAAGTCAAGCAAAATACAAAGTGCGCTATTATGGCAAGAAGACAATAGAAATTTAAATCTGCTGTGTTTTTAACAGATGTACATTTCTCGGTAATTCTAAAACGTAACATAGTAATATAAATATTAGATACCAGATACCTCATATACTTTGTTATTAGTATTTAGACTTTATTAAAATAAACAATACGAAGTTTATTTTTAAACTTTAAAAATCACTTTCTTTAAATGTTAGTTTCAATTGTCTGTTACTTCATTGAGTAGGTTTTGACTGAATTTTATTCTGGCCATTAGCTGAGACACATTTTAATTTCAGATGATAAAGTAACCCAGTTTTATTAAATACCTTTTGCTATGATATAGAAAGTAAAAAAACAAACAAAACAAAAACGGTATATGTTTCGCTTGTTTATATCAGACTGTCAATTAAGATACATAGTAATGCATCTATTCTAAAAGAAATTGCGAATGAATTGTAAATGTATTATTTTCCGGAATATAAAATGCTATTTGAATTGAAGGTCTGGGTCAGGGCATACAGATCAAAGGAATTTCAATATATAATGTTAATGACGGTCGGTAGTATTCTCTACTTCTGATCGTAATATATTCTCAGCGCATAAAATTCTAGTTTAAAATCGATAAAAATTGACATTCTACTCGTAATAGCAATTGAAAGTCGTACTTTACAAATTCCCAGTTGAAATAGTATTGATAGAATAATTTGTATTACCCAGTAATAAGTAACACTTGTTATATATATAGAAATTAGATGTATTGATTCTATTCTATATATTCACGGAATATAATTAACACGGAATGTAATACCGGACATAGATATATACCTCAACTCAATTTTATTTACTTAAACTAGAATTGAAGATTATTTCGAAATAAGTACTGGATTAGCTATTTTAATTTTGGTTTACCTAGAATGATTGTAGTGTAATGCGGCCCCAAAAATCGAGTCAACTATTGTATAATCGATAATCATTATAAACCCAATGTAGTACTGTGTTGGAGTAGATAACAAAACAAGAAAAAAAAATTGAGACATTTTTGTATTGAAAGATGCTTTTATTTTTATGAATGCAACAAGTTGTTTGATTTTAGTTTGCTACCAGTAACAAACAGTATTTATAAAATAATACAAGGAGATAAAAGAAAGAAAGAAAAGCTATATCAAATAGTTTCCCTTTTGTGTCTATTTAATTTATGGAGGCACTGAATCCCTTAAAGTAAGAGTGTTGGTCCTTAGGAGTTGCCCATGAAGAGTCAGATCCGCCAAAGAAAGTATGGAACACTGTAAACGAAATGAAAAAAAAAAAAATTAGAAAAATGATTTAAGTGATTCTTAGTTCCAGTGGGGCACTTACAAATACCACCGATAGTATCTCCTTTTGCTGTACGGAAAACAATGTTATCCATGCTTATGACCGATTTTCCGTTAACTTTAAGAGAGAGACTGCCATCAGATTTTCCAGGTGTATTCAATTTCAATGTTTGACTAACGGTGTTCCAGGAAGCAAGCTTGAAACCGAATTTACCGCGACCCAAGCTGTAGCCATAATCAGGGTTACAAATGACTTTATCCTCATCATCACAGAAGCTTGAATCCTGCTTTCCTTCAGGCAAATAAGCATATACTTCACCGAGGCCATCCTCACGCCACATAATTCTATTATTACATAGTAAGTTTAGAAGGGTTTATAATATGTGTATATAACTATAACTTACCTAGTTGAGAAGCAAGAAGAAGAGTCAGTACCACCAGTACATTCACCATGACCACCATAAAAACCAGGAAGCTTACCGCCTATTATAATTCCCGTTTAATTTCACAACCCTTTTCCTTTTCAAACATTTATTGCAATACCTTTAACGAAGTCGAATCCCTTAGGGAAGTAAACGCTGTACTTCAAGGTACCAGAACTACCAGAGCCTGCAGGAGAAGATCTAAAACCAAGACCACCATTGGGAGAAGATTCAGGATTTCTTGAACCAGCAGGATAGTCTACCTGCAAAACCATATCAGAAGATTTTCCTGAAGGATCCTTAACAGCAGCATTCTTTGAGCCAGAACCATCCCAGGTCCATTGCCAGCCATCGTGTTCAGGAATATCCCATTTACTTCCCCAAGAAGAACCATCACCAACGCTAGCATCCTTAGAATAGCTATTCCAATTTTCAAAAGACCAAGATGATGCACTAACACTTGAAAGAAGAGAGCACACGACAGTAACGGGAATTAATAGAGATTGAGTCTTCATTATGGAAAATAAAAGTTTTAAAACGAATAATTAATGAGTGGTTTGAAAAAAAAATCGAACAAACTTGACCTTTTTATATTCATTTTCTCCCCTTTTTTCCCAGATCAGCGAGGCACTCGAGCCAACGGGTTTACAATAAGCTGAACTTCAGATTCTGTTGCGATTACTCAGGGATCTCCGACAAGTGCATTTCAGTGTCGCACGACAATTTTTAATATAGTTAACTTCTAATTTTTTTTTTAAATGTCGCCCTTATTACAATTGACAGTAAAAAAGAAACTTTAATATTCTATAGAACTGACTTTCTGGTACCTGATTATAACCATGTACCCAATAGTAAAAAAATAGTCATGCCGAAAATTCTTTTAGAGAAATATCACGATTTACTGCAACTTAATATCATTTTGACACTGATAGCTACTCTTATCCCCTCCTTAACACTCGCCCTTTATTTTTTACAGGCAGCGTATTGCTTAATTAATTACATGAAGACTTTCTTTTTATGTTAACTTTCACTATAAATTAATATTAGCCAATGATAATATGTTTAATGTTACTACTGTGATGCACAACAGATCAAGCCAGGCCTGTCTTTTCTTTTAAATGACATAATATTTGTAGATCTAATAAATGTTAATATTACTGTAATAAGTTAAGAACTTAAAAGTACTACTTTACATTAGCCTAGCTCTTAATTACTTCCCATAATTGTATAAATTATCTTGGCCCTGGAAATTATAGTATGGGTATAGTCTGGGTATATTCTGTATTAATGTGTTTATGGATTTATTTCAGAAACTATATCCATTACTAGTAAAATGGAGCCACATTCATCAATTAACCTGTTTTCCAGAAAATAAAGCTGGGAAGAGGTTTCTAAATAATATGATTCAACTTGACAGAACTCCGAATGTGAATAAGGTGGTCAATTAATTACCAAATTAAGATAGCTACTTCTTTTATAATCACAAAAATGCCATTTTATAGGATGCGATTCTCTTTTTTTTTTTTATTAAAGAAGGCTCATACTCCAATCAGTTTCCGAAGTAAAAAAAAAATACAATTTTTAATTATTTCTTAACCCGTTTTTTGGAACGCTTGATGATCACTGTGACAATTTATCCTGTTAAGCATCATTTCTTTTTAAGGAAAAGCAACATAAATAAGTGCTTTGCTGAATGCCATAAAAGTTTCTCAAATCGACGAAGTGGCTGCCTTAATCCATATTGGATATAGAGCTGATTTTGTCGTAAACAAAACAGATGAAAATTCTGTAAACGTTGTTCTAATAAGAATGTTACTATTTTCTCCAGCTCAAATATTCCCGTCTTAAATAAAAACGTTTAAACATAATTGGTATTGTCTTGGTTTATTGGAAAAAACAGTAAAGGAACTAAACCTTCAAATTCGAAAATATATCTACTGTTTAAGTTTATTATGCGTGTGTGAGTATGTGTATATCCACTTAATAATAAACTCAGTTGAAAAAGTTTATAAAATATTAGCAATTTGAATTACTAGCGCTTTCAGCAGAAAAGCACATATCTACACACTGGATAAAATAATTTGACAAATATGGTTAATATCAATTTTTCACCCAAT
>VCJL01001446.1:37171-50475 GCA_024139405.1 Backusella mclennaniae | reverse complement strand
GGGAGGGGTTAAAGTGGTGAATATGATTTTCAAACTTTCTGACATGATCTTTTTCGTATTGTTGTACCAAAATAGCGATAGTTTTGCATTAATGAGGCATCGAAGCGCGTCAGCTGATCTTCTCGAGATGGTTTGTTTATACGCCGTAACACTGATTTCGAAGACTTTTTTTTTCAAAGAAAAGATATTCTAGTATACCTTTACAGCAGGAAAACCATTGATGATACAGTTATTGTGATGGTAGGGTATAATATATTTAACATATTTAATAGATAGTGTATGGATAGTTGATAAATGATGCAATGATTTTTTTTTTTTTTTGCTTTATATCACTATGGTCTAAATAAGGTAGAAAATAAATAGTGTCTTATTACTTAGCGATGAGACAACGGCAGAAGAAAGTCATTCTTGTAAACAAATAACGAAGTGTGGTTTTGTCCAATTGTAGATTCCATTCCTTTTCCCTTTCTTTTTTATTTTATTTTATTTTTCAGATAATAGCTATAAGAATACCCAACCAAAAAATAACATGCGTAGAAAAACAAGTAGAAGCACTTTATTGCTGTCTTTTTCAAGAAAATGAGAATAAAATTCAAATTTATGAGGAAAATTTTTCAAGTAGTTGAGAGATATTTTCAAACTAATGAGAAAGGGGAGAATATATTTCTGGTATTGACGACTGTTTATATTGTAATATAACCCAATATATAACGAAACAAGAGAAGTGTTTTTAAGTGTCTAAATGGGTGATAGAGTGAAATTTCAATCTAGTTAGTTTTGAGCCTTTATCGATCATGAAGGGGGTTTGCGACGGTGGTTTCTCTGTCTCTTTATGTAAATCACTCATTACTTTATGATAACCACATGTCCTGATGATAACCCATCGGAAACTCTTACATACGACAGGTAAGCTTATTTATATAAATAGTATATTCTACATTCATTTTATATAATCGATCTGACTTACTCTTCCTGTCTTTCTCAATCATTGTTATTTTATTTCTCCAAATATTTCCCCCTTTTCTCATTAATTTGTAATTTCTTGAAAGAAACTGCAATAGTGAATCAGTAATATCATCAATAAAATAAGGGGAAGGGGAAGGGGAAGGAGATGCATCACCGTATTATAAAATATTGCATAATTAATGGTAAAGTCATGGTCCAACATATACCGATATATATTCTGTAAAACATCATTTGCTTTTTCTTATCAGTAATTAAAAAAACCAATAGTGCAGCATATATAAAGACACACGCTTTAAAGAAGAAAATCTTGAGTAGAAATAGTTTTTTTTTTTTAAATTTTGTAATAAATGAATCTCATTTTGCAGATCATCATTATTAACTTTAGTGTGAAATCATAAATTAAAAATAGATAGACGATGATTACAATTTATGTAGAAATTGGATACCGATTTAATAAAACAGGAAGAGTGCCTACATGTATCTTCAACTAGTCACATTCTTTTGCATACAGGCTATATTGGCTATAAAGTGCGTAAATAATCAATTGGTAGATGAGTAAACGGGAATACGCTTGCATCATTTTAGAATTTTAAAAATAAAAGAGGGAATGATGATAAATTCTCTAAATCATCAGCGAATGAGGTTTTCTACTTAGACACTTTTCAAGAAATATAAACTAGTAAAGTATATCGATTGGCCATAAAACAAGCATGTTTTTTTGTTGTCAGCAAAAATATAGGAAACACATTAATATTTCAATGTAAAACTTGGTTACAAGAATAATAAGAAGTAATTTTAATAATCGATGGAAACTAACAATGGGGTTTTTTAACGAAATAAACTTTCTGACTCTAAATAACTTTGATAATTATTTTATAGACAGGTAAGATACTATCATCCTGATTGACATATCGAGTTATTAGAGCAGTATTCGAAAGAAAAGAAAAATAGATGGAGCCGCATGCTAGATTGGTTTATAGAATGTTGAACCGGATTCACCATAATAGGAAATTAGCAGGTAGGTTCATATTTACCACAGTCCATTTCAACACCTCCTAGGATTATACAAGGTGATACCCAGGTCAACACAAATACTATTTTTTTTCTCTAAAGTACGTATACATATATGTTTTTTTTTTATAAAAACTAAATTAATATAAAGTAGAATAGAACGCTTTTTTTTTTATCTAGAATATTAGCTCGTGACCAAATGTAAAAGTTTCAATTTCCCCGTTTTAGTCTTTAAGGTAAAATGTGATTATCAAATTTGGACTGTGTGACTCTTTTTTGATATGATCAAAGAACAGGACATCAGTGAAATGTAAACATAATCAATGATAACGTAACCTTATTTCCATACGCGAGTTTACGATTAAAAGGGGGCTACCTTTAACTGATGCATTTTTTTTTTGTTCTCGGTTTAAAGAGTTGATGAAAATCATATACCTGTTTAGGCGGCAAAATGGTTTAAACTCGTAGTTCCCAGGTTTCTTTTTTTTATACATACAATGATGCTGTCGCTTTATTACGCCGGAAAAGAAGGGTTTTCATATTTTTTTTTTATCGTTATGTACATTAAAAGAGAGATAAAACAAAGGGGATGAGATAAAAAAGGGAGCTTTTTTTTTGTTTGTTTTAGTTTGATGCAACAGAGGATAAGGTATCATCATCTTCTTCAGCGGCATTTGTAAGGACCCATCCAGCCTTCCATGGTTTGCCACATTTCCAATATTTTGGGTTACAAACGAAATTCTCGATATCCTCTTCGGGATCAATGATGGCATCACCAGGGCGATTGTGTCGCATTAAATCGATATGGTGAACAGCTTTTCTCTTCTCTTCTTTACAAATGACCCATCGACAGTGACGGCAAACTGCACCGCCGCTTTTATTATATCTGATAAATAAAGTTTTAGAAAATACAAAATATTATTTCCATAAATATACATATATATCTTACCGTAATCCACATTTATTACAAAGGTAGACAAAAGGTCGTCCTTTATCATTAAATATTTGACTTGTGGAGAAAGGCCAATTAAATGCTTTTCTCATACAACCATCCGAGGCCTCTTGACAAGCCTGACAAGGGCCTTTTTTTCGAGATGGACGACCAGAATGTTTTACTATTCGATCGGTACTGCCAAGACTGTTTGTACTACGACGACGACGATTTTTATTAAGAGCAAGACGCGAGGATGATATTGGAATCTCTACAAGACTCGGTGATGACACACGCTTTCGAATGATAGGATAGTGATTATTTTGTAGACGCGCATATGCCATTTGTTTACGAAGCGATGATAATAAGGATTGGCCGCTAATGACCTTACAGTCATTTGTTAAGTCGTTAGTAGTGTCCAATTGGAAAACTACGCTTTTAGCATGCATGGATATTTGAAACAGATCATTGATAGATGGTGATTTGTGAGGTACAGGTTTTCTACTATAAATACGTTTAAAGTAGGTTAGTTGTTGTTTTGGTGATGATGTTGATATCAATGATGGCGTTGACAAGGAGTCTTCATCGTTTTCCTCCTCCTCCTCCTCTTCTTCCTCTTCGTTATCTTTCAAAAGGTCTGGTGGTGGAGAAAGAGGGTGATCGGCGGTATGAGGATGGTTTTTTACAACTGCTGTACTTGGTTTTAAATATGATAACGATTCAATGGTCATTTTTGTTTTTGTTTTTATTGATTTTTTTTTTTAAAAAAAAAAATTAAAATGATATGAAAGGAAGGGTATTGATGAAATTAAAAAAAAATGAAAAGAGAAAGAGAAAGAGAGATCAAAAAGTCAAAAGGGTTAAATCGGATAAGTTCGGATTTATATAGAAATCCAGGCTGAGACAAAAAGGATAAAAAAAACCTGATATTTAAAAGTAGAGTGATAACAAGTAAGTGAGAGTGGATCAAAATGCAAAGTGTTTGATCATCCGCTATGCTTATTTTTGCTTTTCCCTCATTTTATTTCTATTTCTTACTTGATCTCAATTGCTGCTTTGATAAATGAAGAGAACTAAAATAAACAAAGAAAAAAAAAAGACTCAGGTCCCACGTAAAAAAAAATAGAATGACGAGATCCATAAAAAAACTATACGCTATAATTTGCGGGTGAGTCCTGAGTCCTTGGTTCAATCCGTTCTAATTCACATCTATTGGAGTAACACACGATAAATAAGGAAATAACGGGTATACGTTCGAAATCATAATACTTCTGGAAAAATATATATGTATGAAGTGAGATTCAGCTTACAAAATAAGAATGGCTGTGTGTTCATCTCCGATTACTGATGTCAAATATAAATACGGATGGCGATTAATTCTTAGCTATAGATCACTTGTGTCTGCTTCATATGTACGTATATCTGTATCTGTTGAATCTTTCTGTGTGAGATTTTTTTTTATGCTATCACAGATCAGGTTGCATGATAATCTTTAAAGAGTTTGAAATAATATTTTTTCCGAAAGCCGACAAATGTATTCAAGCTTTTCCATAAAAGAGATCACCAGATGTAAGACTTTTCCTGGTTTACTAAGAAAAAAACAGTTTCATTAAAGAATGATACATTTTATTTCTTTCTACTTTTTTTTATTCTTAGTTAAAGGAAAACATGTTTTTTTATGTTTATTTTTTATTAAGATTTAACATCTATTATGGTAGATATCTATGAAGCAAATAAATCAATGATTGGCTGGAGAGTTAATTTATCCGAAAATCCTAAAAACAATCTCAGTGTTGCCACGTTTTTTTTAGTTAAATTAACGCTGATGGTTAAGTGGAATATTTAGCATATCGCACGAACACAGAAATCAGGGAAATGAGGGAATACAAGGAAACACAAATATATAATTAGAATAGTGCGTACATTTTAAAAATCAACTTGTCGCATTCTTTTTTTCAGATATTTTAAGATCATCGTTACATGCACTACACTCTTCACTACAAATTAAATTAGAGTGATGTCAATGTAATATCTATGCTCAGATTTCTTGAATAAACTTTTTGCTTCCGTCAAAAAGGATCACTTTTTATCTAATTGCTACATACTTGTTTTCACTTCAAATAATATTAATGATAAATTGGAATGTTGTCAATCTCGTTTATAACATACATGTGAACATAATACTGTATCATTGATTGATAGAAAATGAATATACCTTTTATATAATATGTTATTGATATACAAAAGAGGTAGTAATATCTAATAATATTAAAGGCGAGAGCGATGGTTCGATTATTCTAACCAGCATGATTTCATTTTCCCATTCGATTATCAGAAGAAAGAGAACATGATCCATTATTTCTGCAGAATAAATACGGGAAACTTGTTTAATTTTATCTTGATTGATTTATGAAAAACGTACTTCTATACTCACCGTCGGAATGGGAGAAGTTTTTCCAAAATATGGTAAAGTAGACCTTTGAATGTATATTCTGAATATTATACTTTCTTTTATTAATACTATTAACAGTAAACCATCGCTCTTTATGGCCCAGTTCTTTTATTTGTGACAACAATGAAAATGGCCTCATGAACGAAAATCAACAAAAATTAAAGCAAGGTGTTTCTCGTAAACAACATAAAACAGTAGCTAAAATAAATGAGATTATTTCTGAAAATCTCGTGCCCATAACGGAACAAGTACAGTAGTTCAAAAGTCTTGTTTTTTTTTATTATTAATTTATCGACAGCTTTGATCCGGTATGAGTACAGTAAGTTTGATGATACCATATTCAAAACAAGTACATCATAACCTGGCATTTAGAAACACAGAACTCAAAAACTTGGCTCGATCGGAAAAACCATTTTGGTGACAAAGTAGCACGTCGTAACAAATATGTTGATCCCATTGGCTACAATGAAAATTTGGCACGGCCATGGAAGTTAGAAACAGCCCTTGAATCCATATTCGTGTTTCCAGATAATAGGTTCCACTGTATTCCATAAGAACATATATGTATATATATATTATCGGCATGGTTGTATCAAATGTCCAACTACTCTTAGATATCTCCAAGAAATCCCAACAGGGAGATGCAGTTGTGAATCATGTACTACAATAATCAGGATTAAAGTATAATTCATTATTACCAGATTTGGAGATGTAAAAATATTAGTTTTTTAAAGATAATGATGGATACAACGAAAGTCAAAATGCAAGAGACGTCCTATTTATTTAGAAGCGTGACGTAAAAATAAAGAATCTAAACTTAGTAAGTAATTAGAAAACAGAAATGAAAAAATATATTAAACAGCGTTCTATTTTTGGCTACTTGTAAAAAAAAAAGGCACAAGAAAAGAAGAAAAGATCGAAACTCGTTGTAGTACACTGTTTTTGTCCATCCTACCCCGCCCAAGTCCCGCTCCCATTTTCCTTTCTCTTTCTCCCTCCTATCTTTTGTTTCTTTCTCTGTTTTTTTTTCTTATTACTTCTTTTCTTTAGATATTCTTATAATAATAAACTGAAGGAATAATAATATTTAATTAATATGGCTTATCCGCAGCAACAAGAGCAACAACTGCCGCCCCCACAGCAACAGCAACAATTTGTTGCGCCTGGAGCTCCACCACCTGCCCCACCTAAGCATCTTGAAGTTGGATCTTTCCATAGTTACAATAATAACAATGGTAACAGCATGAGCAAGGATGATCAACAAGCATTTCAATATAGTACCTCCAACAATTCAGCTCCTTCCTTATCGATGCATCGTCAATCGAGTCCACTCCCCTCAATTGAAACTTCAAAGACGCCACCAGGCACCCGTACTAGCTCAGTGATAAATTTGTCCATGACCAGTGATCAACTTTTAAATCATTCCCATCTCAAGCCAGGAAACAAGGCTTCTTTACTTTCATACGCACAAACCATCAATATGTATCGAGAGAATGCCAAAAAGACAAACAGTCCAGATATTCAATGTGACTTTGCCATTTTTATGGTCGAGGCCGCAAAACCG
Organism: Backusella mclennaniae; assembly: GCA_024139405.1. NCBI lineage: Eukaryota > Fungi > Mucoromycota > Mucoromycetes > Mucorales > Backusellaceae > Backusella > Backusella mclennaniae. Next base: position 43,551 of record VCJL01001446.1, on the reverse strand, counting down.
ATCCAGGAAGATGACCCCACTCGAGTAGAGTACTTGGCAGAGGCTGAAAAACTCTTGAAACAGCTGGCCGCACGAGGTCACGCTGAATCTCAGTATTATTTGGGTAACCTTTACGCTTCTGGTGTACTCAGTAAAAAAGGTAAAAATGAATTCGATAAGGCTTTCCCGTTGTTTGTACAGGCTACAAAGCATCATCATCCTGATGCCGCCTATCGGTAAGTTTTGTGATAAGAGAGAGAGAGAGAGAGAGAGAGAGAAAAGAGGACAGTTGTATGATTTGAATATAGCGGGCGACCATGGGAAAGAAAGGGAAAGAAAAAAGAAATATATATATTAATAACATGTTATTTTAATTAGTGCTGCAAAGTGTTATGAAGATGGCTTAGGTTGCCGAAAAGATTATTCAAAAGCAGTTCAATTTTACAAGTAAATTTTTAATGATTACCTCAGCAAAATGGCACATGGATTTCTAACATCTATAAATAGAAAAGCAGCAACACTAAGTCACCCTGGTGCAATGTATAGATTGGGAGTAGCAGACGTCAATGGCGAATTAGGATTATCAAAAAATCCACGCGATGGCGTAAAATGGTTAAAGAGATCAGCAGAGGCATCTACTGGTGAATACCCTCATGCGTTACATGAGCTGGCGATATTACACGAGCGCGGCATCCAAAACGTCGTCTTTGTCGATTTAGCTTATGCTGTATCACTATATGTACAAGCAGCAGAACTAGGGTATGCACCTTCCGCCTTTCGATTAGGTGAGTGTTATGAGTATGGTAAATTGGAATGCACACCAGACCCTGCCATGTCCATCCATTTCTATACCATTGCCGCTCAGCAGGGTCACCGCGAGGCCTGTTTTGCATTGACGGCTTGGTATTTGGTTGGCTCTCCTCAGGTCCTGCCTCAGTCGGATCAGGATGCTTACTTGTGGGCAAGAAGAGCAGCAGAAAAGGAATTACCAAAAGCCGAGTATGCTGTGGGTTATTTTACAGAAGTTGGTATTGGTATTCAAAAGAATCCAACAGAGGCTATGGAGTGGTATAAGAAAGCTGCCCAGCATGGTGACAAGAGAGCGATTCAGAGACTGCAAGGAAAGCCTGCAGAAAGAAAATCGGAAAAGAAAGGCGCACAGGATGATTGTACCATTATGTAGAAAGAGAGAGAGAGAGAGAGAGAGAGAATGAAGATGAATATAATAATAGGGAGAATTAAGATCAAGTTTTGATATAATGATCACAAAACAAACATATATAATCATATAAATAAATATAATTATTAGGATATCAAAATGACATTGCAATGATTTTGAAGTGAATTCATTTTTATTTTTTAAATATAAAAACAAAAAAAAAAACAATAATCGAAGTATATGAAAGAGATGAAGCAGTTCTTAGTGTTGTCATAAAAGGATAGGTGAGTATTAGACACTTTTTTTTTCTTTTGTTCTAATGGGTAAAAGAAAAAACATTATTTCCCGTCATGTTAAATAAGATTGACCTTTTGTTTTGTAACTTTATTTTATATTTTATTTTAATGAAGGATAAATATATAGAGGAGTGAGGAGAAGAAAAAAGTTGATTCCAGGACAAAACGCACAGAAATAATATTTTTATAGATTGAGAACCACAGCAAATGATACAATGGTAAAAACGAATTGAATAGGCTGTATCTTTCCATTTGCATTATTGCTAGAACCTGATCCGTTCGAAACCACGCCATTGGATCCAGTTGTTCGGTTCACTGGAACAGCAGTATCCTTGTATTGACATTCAGTTGAGGTACACAAACATTGATTTCCAATAGGATCCCACCATTTAGTACTATAAATCAAAAAGAAAGAGGGGAAAGGTTGAGTTCACAATTGCATACTACTTTCTAAAAACAACTTACTCGCAATTATTTGGAAGAGAATATCTAAAACCAGCAGAACCATTCTGAGCAGCCGTTGGTGGAGTAGGGTTATTTAATGAAGGTGCAGTGTTTGGACAATTGAAACATGTGTTGAATGTTGTTGTACCAAAGTTACAGCTGGTATTATAATTGTAATATATAAATAGATGCATCTAATATACATAGATATATACACTTACTTGTTCAAAAGACCATCATCCGCATTTCCACTATTATCATCATCAAGACCATTACAAATCTCTTTTGCAATAACAGGAAGACCGCATTTCATGTAGTCCTGTTTTCCAAGCTCAGAGGCCTTGACAGGGTTTTTCATCCACTGAATCAACTGTTGGTTAGTGACAAACCAAACATCAGGTTTTTCTGCAAGTGTCTTGATGAGTGAAACGAGACCATCCAATTTTGGAGCAGGATCAGGCAAACCAGGATAACCGGTCAGATGAGCTATTGAAAATAAATGTTAATATGTGTTTATATATAAAATAGAATGCAACCTACTTGGATGTACGTAAATTCCAAATGGTTGTCTTCCACCTTGATAATGCTTTTCGAATGCATCAAGACTCCCTAAAATAAAAATGGTGTTAAAAATAAAGATGCAGATCTTTATAATAGAAAAAGGGAGGGAGAAAATCTAAATATACATTTTGTCACGTCTTCAGGTTGGCCGGCAATATACACATCCATCAACTGAGGAGTGCTCACATTATCGAGTACAGTGTACATAGGAATTTCCCAGAGCCCAGGAATATTATTGTTGCCATTACAAATGCCTGTCCAACAATCATTGGCCATACCGTGATCCAATGTATATGGCCAGTAAGCATCATCCGTCAGAGCACTTGCACTCGAGTCATACTGGAACCCAAGCTTGGAAAGATGATGAAGGGTTTCTTGTGTATAGTTTAAAAAGGGTGCTCGAAAACCCTGGATCTTTCCGTTAGGAACACCGCCATATTGGTTTAGCATCTCTCTACAGCTTAAAATTTCCTCTAAAAAAATAAAGGAGTAGGCTGTGAGACATCATCATTTCATTGTCTCTACTTCTTTCTTACTTACGATCTGATGGCGAGCCTACATGAGTAAAAGTGTGACTTTTTTTGTTATAAAGTGCTGTTAGTGTTGTGGTTTCCCTTATTATCACATAGAATACTTTACTCTGCAATTTCATTTCCACTTGAATACCATTGTTGCACTAAAGAGAAATCTGTGTATTGCATGGAGACATACCTAGATTTTAATATAGTGTAAATAGTAGAGATCTATATATAAGACAAAATAGCAATACCAACCATGTGCCACGTCCAGGACATCCATTTGGATTTCTACCAAAGTAGGAGAAAAGGAGAGAAGAAGAAATAAGATGGAATGCCATATTTTTTAAATCATTTTTTTTTTTTTAAAAAAAAAAAGTGTATACATATATAAATATATATAAACGTACGTTACATTCAGCATCGTTTTTGCAGTTTTATACAATTGGGGCTGGATAGAATCATCAAAAGTAACTGTAACAAACTGAGGTGTATCAGCAGGAGATAGTCCATTGGGCGGGTTTTTTGAAGCACATAAGCATCCATTGGAAAGCTTACATGTTTGAGGATCACAAGAGTAGCTTGCTGGTCCTTGTGCTGCCGCTGCTGGAGGCATTGCACCTTCCTGTTGCGCTATAGTTCCTGAGATCAGGAACACTGATGAGATTATAAAAGAACTGAATTTCATTATGATAAGTATTAGATATTACAAAATGGATGGTGTGTATATAATAAATGTTTCTATTAGAAGTGAGGGGTATCAAAGAAGAAGAAGAGGGAAAAAGTACAAGACATCAAAAGTTTTTTATATAGAAGGGAGGGATAAGTAAGCAAGGGATTTGAACAATAAATACAGACTTTTTTAAGAGTGAACAAGAAATAAAAGTTTATAAAAGGAGAGTAGTGACAAAAAGCGCGTTAGTAAATTGAAAAGGTAAAAGGCGTGTGAGTAGTAGGAAAAAAAAAAAAACTTTAGACACCATTTCTCCTTTATGTAAAACCACCCTTTTGACTCCCTTTCATCATTTAGACAATATATATAACTCTCCCTTTTATTTCCTTTTTGTTTTTTGTTTTCATTTATAAATAACGCATTACTATTATTCCAAGATTTTTTTTTTACTTTTATTTCTGTATACTATTTAAAAAATAATCATTCTTACTTTCTGTGTCTAGCACAGAAAGCATCCATTCTGTTATAAGCCTCTTCCAAACGATCAATTGTGGGTGTAATCACAAAACGCACGTAATTAGGATAATCAAAGCACTACAATATCACGAAAACAGGTTATTTCGATTTTCACTATATAATCTATATAATTTTTTTTTTTTTACCTCTCCAGGAAGACAAACGACATTTTCTTCATCAAGGAGCATTCTACTAAACTCGACATCGGACTCGATATCCTTAAATTTGTCAACCTCAATACCGACCATCATGTACATGGCACCTTGAGGTTGTACAGGAACAAGACCATCGATTTTTGAGACCTTTTCCATGCTCAATTTGACATTATCTTCAAGCTGTTTGATGGTTTCCTTGTAGAAAGACTCGGGTGTTTTTTCAAGAATATCAGGTACTGCAGCCTGGATTAAAGAGTTTGGACCGAGGATAATTTGGGCCAGTTGATGAAGACCTTCGTTAACCTCAGCAAAGACCTTGTTTCTATCATGGATCAAAATCCATCCAATTCTCCAACCGGGCACGAGCCATTTCTTGGCAAGACCACCGACCGAGAGGATAGGGACAGTGGAAGTGAGGGTTGCCATGGGATGGAATTGGTTACCCTCAAATACAAGGTCACAGTAGATTTCGTCAGCAATAACAGGGACATGGTGTCTTTCTGCAATGCTTAAAATGGCTTGAAGATGTTCACGTGAGTAAACCGAACCGCAGGGATTTGAAGGACTATTTTTGTTGAAACCAAGATGAGAAGGCGAGTTGGATAAAGAGAAAAAAAAAACTTACTTGTTTACCAAGATAGCACTGGTCTTTTCATCGATCAAAGATTCCATTTGAGCCAAATCAGCTTCCCAGTTTTTCTCAGGCTAATAATGAAAGAGTGTGGGAAATTTTGCATTTTTTTTTGTTTTTAGTAGATATTTTTTTTTACTAACCAACAAATCATATTGCTTAACATTCACAAATCTTGTTTTTGCGAGTGAGTCGTAAAGTGAGAATCCAGGACGAGGCAAAAGAATGTTTTGACCTTCATTACAAAGTACATTGACACACATTTCAAGTGCTCCTGAACAGCCATTGGCCAAAATAACGTCAGAGGCTTGGAGTGGGGCGTTTTCATGGTTGTGGTGTTTGGCAATGGCTTCACGTGCCTGTAAAATGCCTAGATATGGTTCAATGTCAATTTTTGTTTGGCTTTCTTTTTACTTGTTCCTTTTATTACCGTCAGCAGGAGGATATCCGTTACTCTTGAAGGTATGGATTTTTTCAATAATAGTGTCATTAATACTGGGATCAACATTGAAATTACCAAAAATTGTGGGATCACCTACAGGGACCAAATGCAGTTTTTTTCTTTAAAATGAGAAACCGCTTTTTTTTTTCTCACTCACACAGCGACATTGTCATTTTTTGACATTCATTTCCCCTTACCAATAGACAAACTGATCAAAGGCTTAGTTAAGGAGGGGTTCAACTTGAGTTTATCAACAATAGCTCTGATAGGATTATGAGCTGCCTGGGCAACTCTTGAGGCCTGAATGTTCCAGCTTTTACGGTCCGAGCTCATATTATATTAAAAAGTAAAGTAAGAGAGAGAGAGAGAGAGAGAGAGAGAGAGAGAGAGAGAGAGAGGTAAACGAAGGGGGTGAGAGTTGTTATTAAATGAGTCATTGCCTGAGTTTTAAAAACACGTCAAACAAACAGAAAAAATTACCATTTCTATCAAGTGGAAACTAAAAAGAGAGAGCAAATGCCTTTCTAGAACCAAAGAGAAACGTCCTGTTCTACTGCAATCCGAATATTTAATCCTATGATCAATTGCATCAATGGTAAAATGACCTGTTAGACCATGGCGAATATCAATCGCCGAAACTCTAATATCTCGGTGTTAAGGACATTAACATTGAAAATAAAGCATATCATAGTAATTCCAAAAGAAATGTGTAACCAATAACTGGAAATTCATGAATGTAAAACATGATGAATAGATACCTATATCTTACGATATGATTAGTATAGGAAGCGAACCGAAACAGCGATAGGGAATGGAGAAATGTGAGCTAGGTTTTGATTGTGCTTAATACGATGACCTCGATAGCTATTTCTTACTCTTAAAAAAAAAGTTCAACTTCTCTCACTAAAGCAGACTAAACAGTCCAATTAATCATAAATATGATATAGTACATGATACTCATGAAAAAAGCAATTATAATAGAAATCAATCATTTTAAAAAAGCATCCTC
>VCJL01001446.1:9513-23340 GCA_024139405.1 Backusella mclennaniae | reverse complement strand
CCTTAATACAGACATCCAAATTAGTACACAAAAGGATGGGGTTTTCTCGATGCCAAAATGTAAATAGCTATCAATACTTCATCACCAGAAGATTTTATAATACCAAAGTGCAAGGCGGCAAAATCCGGGATATTACTGCTTTTTGGCCATATGAACACTGTTCCTTGTTGCAATAGCTTGCACTTTTGCACTTTTGCACTATGCACTTTTGCGCTATGCATTTTGGAATTAACAGACAGACTAACTTTTCATAATTGATTATAAATAATTATCATTTTTAATCATTTTCTTGAAAAAAACAGTGCTGGTAAAAATATTTAAATCAAATGTACTTTTTTTTTTGTCTGTTTGTTCATATAAAGCTCGTATCTCATTACTTTTTTTTATGAAGCCTTCTTGATCAATACTTTTATTTTTGCGCGGCATTCTTCAATTGGATTCAACATTGGAGAGTAAGACGGGATGTACACGCAACAATAACCTCTGCTTTGAACATATTGCTCAAGTCCCTTAGAGTGGTGGATTGAAGCATTATCCATAACCAAATTGAACCCTTTCATGTCATTTTTATCAAGAATATACATAACGTTAGACACAATTGCAAAGAAATGCTTTCCGGTAGTTCCACCTTTTCCATTAGTTGTAGAGTTTGTTTCATTTTTAGATTGACCATTGACTATTTGCTTTCCACGGCCTCTCTTGTTAGTTTTTCTTTTTTTTCTTTTGGGAAGGCAATTGAGCAGACATACTGATTACCCCTCTCAAGCAAATGGCACCCAAAAAAGATAAAGATGCGTCCTTCTCCGTGGGGATTGGCCAATTTTCGACCAGGCAACATTTCTAATCGTATGCAAATTAAAACCTGCTTCGTCGATAAAAACCGATCTGTACTTGAATTCCCCTTTTTTCTCTATCCATTCCTTTGCAAATAACTCTCTTTTGTCCATCATTTTCTCGCTCTTTTTAAAGAATATCGACACTCTTTCTGTATATGATTATACAATGTCGAATCCGCCAATTTCAACCCGCCAAACTCCTTGAATAGACTTTTTGATAATTCATCAAGAGCTGTAATTGGTCAAGATAGTTTATAATGAAAGCTGTATAATCGTCGGTCAAGATCTTTTTTCTGGCTCGCTTCTTCGTCTCTTTTATTGGTATCTCCATAGGCATCCCAGCTTCTTTATAATTTTTCCACATTCGCTGTGCAGTTCTTTCTTCGATGCCTACTAGATTTCCGACGAAAGTACAGGGCTTGTCGAGCTCAATTTTTTCTGAATGAATTCTTCAAACTGAGCTGCGGTATAATGTCTAGAGCCCTCCTAGTAAACTTGGATGACCTTTTAGTTACTTCAGCTATATCAAGCTCTTCCATGGCAGCATCCATTTCTTTATTTTCTTCCAGTTGCTTCTGTTTAGCATCCATGTACTCATTCAGGTCGAGACGAGACGAAATAAAGCAATCATCTTCCTGATCCATGTTGTCGTCATCATCGAAATCAATGATACCACTACCAGTTGGTAAATTTTCAAGTTCATAATAGCTCATAATAGAGAATGGTTTTACTATTTATTTGAAAATAAGAAGAAGATAGTATAACTCAAAATATAAGAGTTTCCTGTCAAAAATAAGCCTTGATGATTTAAGGAACTGACTTGAATTTACGAGATTGCCCGACAACATTTTTTTGCCAAACCGACTAAGATTTTTCCCAAATCCGACTTTAATTTTTCACAAAAAACGACACTAATTTTTTCCAAAACCGTCATAATTTATTAGACAAACCGACAGCGATTAATTTATTACCCGACAAACTTTTCTGAGAACACTGTACATATAAAATCTATTTTTACTTTAGCTTTTAATAGATTCAACCCGAAAAAGTGATTAGTGCGATCAAAAACCAATTAAAATGAAAAATACCACCAAAGTACAACAATAAGACTGCTAGACCACATTGTTAACAAATGTATACGATGATATTTTACAATAAACTGAACGAGCTATCATGTTGAACATTCATTATATGTTTTTTTTTTATATATAAAATTAAACAATCTAATCAAAAAAAATATAAATTTTATAAATCGAAGTTCAGACATTTATATCAACTCCAATCGAATTTGTTTTATAGACATTACTGTAGTTGTGGAGAGAGCACTCAAGTAATATACTGGAAGCACCTTTTTTTGCTTTAAGTTTTTATTTTTCATGTTTGAAAGTTACAAGGGTTGTTTTAGGTGACATCAAGTGTATTCAATTATCTGCCAATAAATAAGCACGAATTTACAGAAGATTGTATAAACGAAAAGAGAGCAAGATGAAACAGCTTCAAGTAAAGACTTGTTTTGGAGCAAAGCCATACCTAACTTTCAAAAGATCATTGGAAATGAAAAGGGAAAGAACTGTTTCAGCCATCCCAAGGTTACTTAAATTTAGCTCCTTTTTCTTACAAAAAAAATAGGTTAATTATGCCTGAGGCAAGATAAAGTTGATTCATCACCAGGCCATGTTTAACTCTATGGGAATATTAGTTTACAAGAATAAAAAATAAAAGACGAATAGTGAAAATAAAAAAACGTTGCATTGATTCCCGAAAAGTCCGAGGCACACAAAAAGAAAAGCTGAGTTGAAGAGTTGGACAAGAAAGACTGTTGTTCTAGCAATGAGGCTTGGCTTATTAATTAAGTATCTATTCAAAGATTCGAATGATTGTAAAAAAAATTTAATTGGGCATCTTTATTGTTTATAAAAATAAAAGATATTTGTAGGACAGAGGTAAACCTATTCGGCTTAAGCAGCCAGATACTCAAATAAAGAAAGTGGCGTGCCTGATTGTGTAAATTATAAAATACTTTAGTTACTTTATACAAAGAATAGAGAAAGTTTTATTTATGGATTATTATCTGAGTCTTAACTTAAGGCGATGTTTTTATATGTATTATTTTTGTGTATCACCAATTCTAATGTATGGAATACATCACATCTCTTTGCTCGGCATCAAGATACTATTACATTCGCACAGGCCCATAAAATCAATTTTTTATTTCATTTAAGAAAACGATACAAGAGGAATGTGCAGCCACTTTTCTTTTAAAGAAAAGAAAGGGGAAATAGAATAGAGGGGAAATATTTAATTTCTTCTCTTTTGATTTCTTTTAAATGCATACATAAGCCAAGTTGAAAAAGAAAAACATTCATACACTTCTCTATTACTACCACTCATAGTTTCAGTAAAAAAAAATACAAATGATATTCCTATAACCATTTACTAATTTATGCCATTTTGTAATCAGCTTACAGAAAGTAGAATCCAATTTAGACAAATAAATAAAAACTTGTACTTTTTAGGTTCACATGGTTGTTAATTTGACATGAAGAAAACAAAAAAAAAATACCAATGGTATGAAGGGGTGAAAATAAAAAGTTAAAAAATAAAGGGTTCCTTCAAAGGGGAATGCTTATTATGTATTATAGATATGCTTTTTTATACCTTTTTTAATATTGACAATTATTTTCGTGTGGTTGCAGGCATTCCGAGTAATCTGAAAAGCGAGTAGCCACTATCAAGAAACTGTTGACGTGTTTATGATTCACTCAGAAAACTCTCCAAAGCTAGTTTAACGGAGATTTAAAAAATCAATAAAGTGGAGTTGAATCTAAATAAAGCTATTGGCTTAAAAAGGATATCATTTATACAAACATTCTCGATTTCCATGATCCACCGTTCACACCAATATGTTTATAAAAAAGGACAGTTTTTAAGCCATTTGTACCAAGAGAAAGGGCTTATTTTCTTGGCTTGATTAATTTTTCAGCTGACATTGTGTACTTACTATATTTTGGATATGCTAAAAAAATATGATTTTGTGCTTGTTTAGTTCCAGTTGACCAATTTTGTAAACAATATAAAAATAAAATTAGTTACACAAGTACGACTGGTGGCAATTTTTTTCCAGGGGCCACAGTTGCCCAATTAAGTAGGACGACACTTTCCCTAAAAGATCAAAATAGTAACATTTTGCTATATCAACCATCATCTCCCTTTTTTTTCTTTCTTTTTTCTTTTTCCTTCACTTCCCTTTTCTTTATTCACTTTATCTTCTTCTTTATATACTACTTTTATATTATTTTTTAATACTCTTATTTCTAAATAATATTACATTTTTGTAAATAGATAACCATTATACACACTAAATCTTTCCTTTTTTTATATATAAAAAAATAAAGAGTGGGTAGAAAAAAAAGGGGACACAAACTAATAAAAAAACAAACTATAAACGATGTCAAATCCAAATAACCGTATGTCAGGTTATAGAGGTTCATCGACTGACCCACGAATGTCACAATATCAGATGCGACCTCAACAGCCTAGACCTAATAGTAGATCACAACAACCACAATCTGGTGTATATCATATGGATAACATGTCTCGACCTCCTCGTCCACCTTCACATCAACAGCAACAGCAACAGCAAAGACCTTATAGTCAACAGCAAAGACATCAGCAGGCCGGTTATCCTAACCAACAACAGCAGCATCATAATAGTAGAATGTCTCGTGAGCCAACATATCAATCATCCAGACAACCCAATCCACAACGCATTCCTCCACCCGGAGGAAGACCTATGCGTCCACCACCTCATGGTAGTCCAATGGTGCCTGGAAGCACACCTAATCAAGCACAAGGCCCTTACCGACGTGTGAGTATGAACCGTTCTAGATCTCTGTCCAGACCAGAAAGACAAAGACCCCGTCAGGGCATGTTTAGGTCCCCCTCACAGCAAAGACAGCAAATGATGATGTATGGTCCCAATGGTCATCCTCAAAATGGCGGCGGTAACGCTGGGCCTCCAGGTTACATGAACGCACGTCCTCGTTCATCTCAACCTATGCCAAATCGTCTCCAACAACAGCTCCAGCAACAAAAAATTCAGCAGCAACAGCAGCAGCAGGCCCTTTTGTCTGGTCCTGGTCCTAACCAACCTATCAATAATAACAATAAAAAAGAGGATATACCCGAAGAAAAAGTAAAGGTTCTCACCAACTGGTGGGCTTGGACTGCCTTTTTAATGACTTGTTGTATACCAAATTGGTTCATACGTGTTTGTTTAAGAAAGAAAAATCCCATGGTGCAGCAAGCTTGGAGAGAAAAGGTATGATGATTATGAAAAAAAAATTTTAAAAAATAAGGGGCTCCTCAAAAAGCGGAGCAGAGAATATTGAGAGAGAGAGCAGTGGATGGTTCAATACATATTTTTTTCTTCTTTGCATTCAACTAATCATACAACTTTATTTCATCACGATTTATAATTATCTTTAGCTTTCATTGGTTTATATCATTTTTCTACTTTGTGCCGCACTTGCATTTATTACTTACGGTTTAAATCGTACACTTTGCCCTTCGACCGGTACAAATACGCCATACTCAATGGTTGTCAACGGAAACCGCATTCCGGTTTACAACAGCGACGTACGAGTATTTGGACAGCTTTATCCCATGGATGTGATGAAATCCTTCTTTGCCACAAAAGGCATGAACCTCACAAATGATTACGAAAACACTGATATTAGTGGTATCTTTGATGGCGATACCGGAAACTATTGTTCCAGCTTTGATACTACTACGTCGACAACTTTATCATCTTGCAGTCTTGTCGATCCTTACGGTGGTGGTATGACCGCTCCTAACAACACCTGTCTTTCCTTGGCCGAACTCAAGAACTATTATAAAACCGATATGGGCGTTATTGGCTTTGACTGGGCAGATTTGGATACCAGTAGTATAACAGGTCGCGGTTTAGTTTTATTAGGTGATTCAGGTAAAGCCACAAATATACTTTTATATATATATATATTTATAAACAAAAACAAAAACAAAAACAAACAAATATATTCTTTATTTTTGTAATATTTATCCTCACCATTTTTTTTTCTTGATAAATAGTACTTAATCTTACAAATTATCTTAGTCAAAACCCAGCACCATTCGGTGAAGATGTGGATAGATCAATTAAAGCCAACCTCGCTAGCGATATTTCTTATGCATTACTGTATTCACCTGAAGGACGAGCAGCACGCAAATGTATGAATGCCCGATACAAAGTCGGCATTATGGAAACCGAAACCGGCGGATGTATTGCAGATACGATCATCATGGATTTGATGCTGGTGGTGATCATTGTGATGATTGTCATACGCTACAGTATGGCGCTCCTTTTCCAATGGTTCATTGCTCGTCGTTTAGTGAAACCTGGAGGCCGATCCAATTGGCTTGCCTGGCGTTCTATCAAAGGAGGTAACAATGACCCAGCAAATCATATCCCAGGTCCTTACAACAACTACGGTCCGATGAATATCCAAAACAGCTCATCAACCTCCTTGGGCTCAGGTTCCAGTCGAGGTGGCACACCTGCCTTCAGTGAACAAAGCTCCGCTGTGGGTCTGGGTGGTGCTCGTTCCGATATTGTTACCACAGAGTTGTACACTGTGATGCTGGTGACGTGTTACTCGGAAGGTGAGGAAGGTCTTCGAATTACGATGGATAGTTTGGCTGAAACCACTTACTCCAATAAACACAAGGTAAGAAAAAAAAACCCCCTTATCCACTTTACTTTTATTATATATTTCATTCTTTTCAATTCATGTACTCATAAAAAAATAATTCGTTGTTTAAAAAAAAAAACTAGATCTTTTTTGTTATTGCTGACGGTATGATTACAGGTGCTGGTGAGACAAAGTCTACTCCTGACATTGTTGTCAGTATGATGGATCTTGATCCAACCATGACCAATCCTAAACCTGCTTCTTATCTTGCTATTGCTGATGGTGAAAAGCAATTAAATATGGCTAAAGTGGTAAGAAGAAATCCATTACAACTCTATTGTTTCAACTGGGAAGAATTACATTTTTTAACTTTTTGGGGTTTTTCTCTTACACTGTTTTTATTATCATCCCCGTTTTTCTTTTCTTTTTTTTTTCTTTTTTGTAGTACGCTGGCCATTATAAAGGTGTCGCTTGTATTACTATTGTAAAGTGCGGAACAGAAGAAGAATCTAATCTTCCAAAAGCCGGTAATCGTGGTAAACGTGATTCCCAGGTAAGAAATAAAAAAGGAGGTCTCCTTTGGATATCATCTCTGATTTTCATTTATACATATATTAATTTTTTTTAAAGCTTATCTTGATGAGTTACTTCCAACGTGTCTTGTTCAACGACCGTTTGTCGGAACTTGATTACGAAATCTTTTGGAAAATGACTTGGTTAATGAAGGGTGTTACACCTGATAAATTTGAGACTGTACTCATGGTAAGGAACACACGCAATAAAATTGACATGTAATATACAAAACCAGTATAAACTCTATTTTTAACACATAATACATGAACACAACCATTTTTTTGTACTTGTAGGTGGATGCTGATACAAAAGTGTTACCTGATGCTTTAACCTATATGATTGCCGCCATGGCTAATGATATCACTATTATGGGTCTCTGTGGTGAAACTCGTATTGCAAACAAAAGAACATCTTGTAAGTATCATTATATATATACATCATACCGATTTTATACGAGCATACACTAAAAAAAGAATACATATTATAAATGTAATATAAAAAATAGGGGTAACTGCTATTCAAGTTTTCGAATACTATATCTCTCATCACTATGCAAAGGCTTTTGAGTCTTTGTTCGGTATCGTCACTTGTTTACCTGGTTGTTTTAGTATGTATCGCATCAAGTCGCCCAAAAATGGTGCATGGGTTCCAATCTTGGCCAACCCTGACATTATCCTTGAATATAACCAGAATGTGGTCACGACATTGCATGAAAAGAATTTGTTGCTTTTAGGTGAGGATCGTTTCCTTTCAACACTAATGCTTCGTACTTTCCCTCGCCGTCAAATGATGTTTGTTCCTCAGGCACGTTGTAAAACTATTGTACCTGATGAATTCAAGGTGCTTCTTTCACAACGTCGTCGTTGGATTAACTCTACCGTGCATAACTTGATGGAACTTGTACTTGTCTCAGATCTTTGTGGTATTGCGTGCTTGTCAATGCAATTCTCTGTCTTTGTTGATCTTATTGGTACCTTGGTTCTGCCCGCTGCTATTGTCATGACCATCTATCTTATTGTCAATACCGCTATCTCAAGTAATCCTCAATGGCAATCATTGGCATTGCTTATTGCTATTTTGGGCTTGCCCGCTGTATTGATTGCTATTACTACTCTCAAGTTTATTTATGTCATGTGGATGTGTGGTAAGTTCTTATTAAAAAACAAATGAAAATTGATATATGCTATTTTAAGATGTATATATATATGTTAACTGTTTCTTATTCCTGTACATATTGTATATTAGTCTACATTATTGCACTTCCCGTTTGGAATCTTGTTTTACCGTTATATTCTTTCTGGCATTTTGATGACTTCTCATGGGGTGCTACTCGTGTAATTGCTGGTGAAAAGAAAGATAAAGGACATGATGATGCTGAGGGTAAATTCGATCCTTCTCGTCTTGTAATGAAGAAATGGGAGGATTGGGAGACTGAACGTACCGGCCAGAAGTTTAACAAAAAGATGACACTAAAAACGCCTTTGGATTCACCTTCTGCCTTTGATGGCAAATCTTCAGTTACTCAAAGCACTGCCAGCTTTGGAAACATATTTAATGATAGAAAGATGTACAATTCCTCCCCTGCATCTACCGTTGTTAATTCAACTTAATTATAATAATTCCTTCTTACTCTAATTCCCTTTATTTTAACAATTTTGATTTAGTCTTTAGATACTTTTTTTTCCTTTTTTCCGTTTTTTATTTCTTATTAAAAAACACTTGTATAAATAAATAAACAAAAATGCATTTTATCGATAGTCAAGTTGATTTAGCTTTCAAAATCAACAGCAATTAAA
This sequence comes from Backusella mclennaniae, assembly GCA_024139405.1. NCBI lineage: Eukaryota > Fungi > Mucoromycota > Mucoromycetes > Mucorales > Backusellaceae > Backusella > Backusella mclennaniae. The sequence goes on along the minus strand of VCJL01001446.1, from coordinate 14,424 downwards.
TCCGCAAAAGTAGGCTTGTACTTCTTTTCAAAGTCAAGATGAGCTTGATGTTTAGCATAAACAGGAACATCCTATTTTAGGATTATCAGATGTAAATATTTATTTTATAAAAAGTTACATTTATTTACGTTACCTCTTTTTTCTCAAACTCTAGAACCCAGCCTTATTAATGATATTAGTAAACAAAAAAAAAACAAAGCTAAAGAACTAAAAATAACAGTATATAACTCTGCATCATTACCCCATTCAAAACCTTGGCTTCTGTCTGTAAATGTTTTTCCTGCGGTAACGTGGATGACTTCAGGTATTGCTTCTTTTAAAGCAAGCATAGACTTGATTGTTTCTTCTTTTTGTTCTTCCGTGATTTCGGGCTTAAATTTAACAATAACTGCATAAAAATAAACATATAAATAACTGGGAAAATGTTTATTTCATCTATCAAAACAAGCATACCGGTATGAACGACTTTCATGATGAATAAAATAAATAGAATAAAATGAAAAAGGAGAAAAAAAAGGTATTTTATTTTCGTGACGCTAATTCTTACTTTTTTTCAAATCGGGGAAATTAAATCCTCCGAAAAAAATAACATTTATGATTTTATAAATTGAAACAAAGGTTTGGTGTCATTTTAATTGAATCAACAACTTTACTGTATAAAGTTATACCAAAGTATGATTTATTTTAGTAAATTCTAAATAGTTATGAGATAAATATAGGAAAAAAATCATGATTGCTGTTTGAACTATTTTAGAAGGATGCACTGTGATTTTTGAAGCAGCCGAAGATCGATCAATCCTTGGCATTTTTAACACACTTTGACTCAAAAATTATCTGATCTAACTTAAACTATGGTGAAAACTAAAGATAACAAATACATGTTCAAATTTGGTTTTCGCTTCCAAATTTGCACTTGCCAAGGTTTAATTTATTTCGGATAACCACATAATAGACTCTGAATTTATTCTAAAAATAGGGTAATGTTAACTGTTGAGGAGCAGTAGTTGAATACCGCATCTTTTATTATTATTACTCTTTGTAAATGTAAAAAGGTACGCTTTATCGTTCCAGGTTTCTATTATAAGAGTATTGATACATCCAATAAGCCCATAGTGACCATTGTCACTTTAATTCAAGTTGTAGATGTTTAATCTAGTATTATTTCTACACTGAAAATGAAAATAGACTCCAAAACTCAGCTATATGGAGATGTCTGCCCAAAGATCCAGGCTGAAAATAAGTGGCCTTTTATATTTTAATAAAACTTGTCTTTTTTTTTTCATTTCTATTATATCGTAGCATATGTATTTTCGTGTTCTCTATCTTTTTTATTATGACTTCATATCGCTAAAATGGCATTTCCAAACTATAGACGCCAATCACAACGATATATTGCAAGGAGTATGACCTTCTTGTCAACGTTGTCAACGTTTATTGCAACTTTAAGGACCGTAACTTCTCCAATACCAAGTTTTCAGGCTTGTCAGTGAGTTCGCTGGGATGTATAGGTGAATATCAGAAAGGGGAACTAGCTATAACCACCACCCTGAAAAATTGACTAATGATGAGCAACCTCTTGGTCGACCTTCAAAAGATCTATATCCGGAATATATTTCAGCTGCTTGAAGACTAAGAGTTTAAATTATAACGGCTATTGAAACTAAAATGAAGGGTAAAACATACATCCCTTGCAAGATCCATTGTCATTTTACATTAATCTAAAATAAAACAATACAAAATTTATAGTTGTATTATAAACAATTTTCTCTATCAAATGGTGGTAATTTCATTAAAAAATTGGCCTGTAGCATGAGAAAATTGCAAAAAATCTCAGCTCGGATCTCTTTTTGCTAACACCTCTATACTACAATTCTACTTTTGAATGTACTACCAATCAATCTAGTGATTTAAATCAGTATATTGAGGATAACAGTTTATCTGGTTATATATAATGATAATACCATACGTAATTAAATATATACCAAAAGCATAGCCTTATACTTTGTACTTATTAAGAAAACCACCTCTCCTTATCAAAAGGCCCTAAATCTACTGATTTTAGATATAGAAGTAATTGCTCGAAGTAAGATAACTCGGCCAATTCACTCCAGTAACGGTAAGTTACTAAAATGATAGTACGGAACAAGAAAATTATGAAAATATGGACTTTATATTGGTGCATATACAAAAAATTGAAACAGATAGTTATATCAAATTTATAATACATTTATTTACAATCAATACAATACTATATGGTAGTTAGTGGCAAAGTGGACTTCATACATTATTCTGTAAATCACTTTATAACTATGTTTTATGTCTCATGTGTGTATTCACTTTGGATTTATAAAGACGAGTAAATCTTTCGAGATATTAGTTATACCCGTCGGCATTCAAAACGTAGCATGATCATCTTCATTTATTTAGCAAAGGATAGATTCTCTATTTTACTTTCTTCTTTTTCTTTATAGTCTATTTTCTTGCTGATAACAATAGTATTATTCACTTCAACATCCCCATAATACTTTTTTTTTCTTGGAACGAAAAAAAGACCAAGCCATGAAATTCATGCACTCCACAAAAAAAAACATAATCGGTTAAGCGGAGCTCTGTTACATTATCCTGATGTTCAAAAATGGTTGATTTCTATTTTATATAATTTTGCTTTGGCGCTTTTTTTAACCAAAAAAAAAAAGGAAAAAGTGATCAAGCTTTCTTTTCTTTTCTTTTTTAAATATAGTAATATGTTATGATTTTGCAATTAAATAATTATTTACTTGGGAGGGCTATTGAATTTATGAAAGAAAAAGGAAAGTTAAAAATCCATGGAATTCAATAGGTAATAAATCAATAACTTACTTGTAAACAATCTTTCTAGACTTAATACCAGCCCACTTGAACTTCTTGAGATAAACGGACAAGATGGTCATACCAGCCATGATGACAGTTGCCTTCATACCCATCTTCTTACGGTCATCATGTTCAGGCTCAGCAGCCCAAGCAAGGAAGGTACAGACATCCTTGGCCATCTGGGAGGTAGTGGCAGGAGTACCATCCTCGTACTCAACAAGTCCATCGAAAAGAACACGGGCCATGGCAATAGCGCCACCAGGGAAATAAGGGTTATAGTTCAAACCTTCACGAACTTCAACACCTCCGGGGGCATCGACGTAACCGGTAAGAAGAGCAAAAACGTAGTCCTATATAATACAGATTTTTCAGTTTTTCAAACCAATTTAATCACCATAGTTACTTAATTACCTCACCACCGTGACGGGCCTTGGTGATCAATGAAAGATCTGGGGGTAAAGCACCAGCATTACCGGCACGAGCAGCTTCTTCGTTGGCATAAGGCTTGGGCATGTAATCGGCAGGCTATTTATTTGAAAACTGTCAAAAACAAAACCATCCAACACCACTTTTCCATCATATATTTCTTCAATATAACCACTGTTTCTCCCTCTTCAAATCAATTGTTACCTTGCCGGGTCTATCAAACATGTCACCATTATCGTCGGGACCATCTTGATATTCGAATTCTTCGGCCAAAGCCTTGACTTCTTCTTCAGTGTGAGAAACACCGATCAAGTTTCTCCAAGCGATACGGTCAAGAGAGTGACAAGCAGAACAGACCTCTCTGTAGACCTGGTAACCACGACGGATACTATAAACATAAATGATTTAGAACGACGCAAGGCATAAAGTTATGATGATTGATATTTACGAAGCGTGATCAAAAGTATCTAAAGGACCACTGTGAGGCCAAGGGTGAGAGGGAGGGTGAAGACCTTCGTCAGCCATGTTGGCAGAAACACTGTTATCAATGTACATATAAGCTAAAGCAGTGGCACCAACAATACCAGTAGTGACAGCACTGACTTGCTTAGCATTCTAGATATTATATAATTAATTTATCTTTCCATATTGTGTATTTAATATCCTCTTTGTATATTTACAGCAGCGGCAGCAGGCTTGGTGGAAGCAAAGCGAATCTATAAAGGAAGAAGAGAATAAATATATGTATATTGCTTTTGTTATTTCAAATATCAAGACGACATGAACCTGCATGGACTGCTTTGCAGAACGTCTCGCAGTTTGAGAGGCAATTCTTGCGAACATCAGGAAATTAAAAAGAGTAGGGAGGGGGGGCTGTTCAGTTTAATTTAGAGAAAAAGAAATTATAAAAGAAATAAGACCACCTTAAATGATATTACCAAACAAGACAAAAAAAAAACGTGCGGGATGTAAACACCTTTTTTGTGCACTTCTTTTTTGGTGTGTGGTCCAGTAGTAGACAGGCCCCTCCGAACCAGGCTAAGTTTCTTATTGCGTCACAAAAGGAAACCAAATTCAATCACGTGTTTTTTCTTTTTTTGACATTTCCCTAGCACTTTTTACTATTTTACTTTCAACATGGTGATGGAGCGATTTTGATGGTAAATCTTGATAAAACTTCAAGGTGTAAATAAAAGAATAACATTAAACTTTCCTCTCTTTCTTGTATTTTGGAATCTAATCATATATTACCTGGTAATGCACCTATGAACGGTTTCATCATATTCTTGGCCAATTATCTACAAGCAATATAGTCGAGAATACTTTAAATTGGCTTCGTTCACAGATCATGATATGGCCATAACATACACACCCAACTTGAATGATAAAATTTGAAAAAGCTGATATCTTCAAGAGAAAGCCAATCCATATGGCTGTATTTGGATCAAAACCAAAAAAAAACCAGCAATGTACTCTCCCTCTATTACAGTAGCAGCAAAACCAGAATCTCGACTTATTGTACATACCTTTACAGAGATTCTATAACAAACAAATCAGAGTCTAAACCGGTTTATGCTATAATCCCAGTGAATGCCCTACAATACTACATTGAGTTGGGTCAAAGTCCTGACATAA
>VCJL01001443.1:0-12181 GCA_024139405.1 Backusella mclennaniae | reverse complement strand
AAAAAAAAAAAAAAAACGAAAACGAAAACATATTTTAGAACAATCTCTTTACAAATATGTATCTATTTTTTTTTTATTCTAGACAAGGTATAATTTGCAGAAATAGGTAAGTGTTATCGTAACCTAAAATCTTCTTTTCAGACGAATTGTGGAGTATGAAAGAATGGAATGTCCCTGAAAAGAAATAGAAAAATGTAATAAATTGGCTATTTTTATAATTTGATTTGGTTTTCGGTTTTTTGATGACACACAAATAATATCCAGGCATATTTGACTCATCAATGCCCCATCTAAACCATTTTATTTGTGAAATGCTCATGGCATGAAATTCCATGATGCCTAAGAAATATATATATATGTATATCAATAACAAAATCCGCCACAATGCAGGATTCCGATTTCTAGGTTCAACGATATTCAACCTAATAAAAGCCTGTTCGTTTGGTGCAAAGTCAAACTTTTCTTATTTGCGAAGGTGATTCCTGTGCTCGTAACCTTTTTCGGCGTTTTATTTTTCCGTGATTTATGTAATTATTAAAAGGTATCAATTTAAAATAAACAATAGCCTCTCTTGTTCTTTCACTATACTAGGTGGCCTTAAAATCCTTTTTCTTCTTCTTTTAACCTGTCTTCATATAATAATAATATAACCCGGTCTTTTTATTTTTGTGTAATTACAGCTTAAGGCTATTTCATAGTTATAATTGATTTATTATTCTCCTTTTTTTAGAAGAGCAATATCATCCATTTTCAATCCATATTCATGTCATTAAACTCCAGCTTCTACTGTATTCCAGAAGTAATTCTGGCCTTAAAAGTAGAATCATATGGCGTAATGATCGGTTTGATTTCTATGATATCAGCTTTATAGTGTGAAGCTTTAAAAATGAAAGTGCACTTTGGATTCACGCAGAAGTTTAGATATCCAATCCCTCTCTCTATATAGTGTTTAATTTTCTTGTATATGGATTAAAAGAATTCAAGATGAATCAGTGTGCAAAATGGCATGTTGTCCTTGCACAACCAATGCTTCAATAAATATGGTTACAATAGCATAAGGTATGAGTGAGAGTGAAATGGGGCGACCCGATGTACGTTTGCCGAAGGATAGGGGCCTAAAGAAGTAAGAAATGACCATAAATCGATAAGTTCATTTGGTTTATAAAGCATCACTTTGTTTTACATTAAATGTCTCATAAAATAAACTTTTTTCATGATCATTTTACTTTAGAGTTTTATTTGTCACCGAGATTTACCGATGGAATGAGCCATGGATTCGTAATTTTCAATAATTATGTTGTTATCAAAAATATAAACTCCACTTCCTTTCATTTATCCCATTTTCTCCTGTAATCAGATAAATAAAATAAACCAGAAACATCCCCGTTCAACAGTCATTGCCAGGAGAACGTCTTTATTGGTTTATACAAAACTAATTTCACTACAAAAGAAAACATCTCTTTACTTTATATTTTTAAAATGAAATTGTTTATGATCGATGTCCTTGATTATTTTTTTTTGCGGATAACATCTTTTGCAGGTATATCTTTCTTTGTCTGTCTGTTTCCACCAAGATTTCGTGGTTGCTCGGCGTTTTTTTTTAATGAAGAGCTAAAGGGAAAATGCTTTATATCTATCCTTTGCATTTCTCATTTTCTATGTTCAGCTCATCCTTCCTTTGCGTATTTATGAAGTATAATACGTATCTTCAATTTCCTGAGTATTTATGGTTACAACCTTTTACATCTTTGTGCCTTTTGTTTATATTTGGATAATAACACATTATTAAGGTAACCGAGAAAAATCCCATGCTTGAAAGGTCGCATGTTGGTTAGCAAAAGCCTTTAAGTCGGGTTGACCGGACTGGCTTGATTTCATCCCTGTAGCCTCCGTTTATTGGCCCAAACTCGTTTCAAATGCAATTTTTTTTTTCTTGGTAGAAAAACTCGCGATTATTGGGAGATTTTGATATGTTCAACAAAAGTAAAAAGGGTCCAGTTACGTGAAAAACTAAATCGATTAATTTCTAAAATTGAACACCAATAAAGTTAATGTATCACAACGATCTAGCATTAAGAAAAAGGGCTACTGCGTTTTCATATGAACACACATACCTTTTTACATCTTCCTCTTTTCTCCTATTTAAGAGCTATACTGATTATTTATTTTCATTGATAAGAAAACCATCCTCCATCTATTATGACAAATAAAAGAAATGGCCTGTTCCACCTTTTTTATTTTTATATCGATTTCAAATGGTGCAACTCCGTCATTGTCGATTCATCCAATCAAACCGAGTGTCTCTAAAAGGTTGTTTTTCTGCAAGTTTTCTTATCCTTTTCCTCGGGGGACACTATTCATGTATGCTTATTTTGCTGAGGGATATTATTTTTGGTAACAATAAAAAAAAAATAACTTTCGGAAAGAGCATCATTTTTAATTGTAGATACAAAGATATTTTGATTTAAATGAAAATCAATAAACAGTTTAATTAATAATAAAAAGAAGGATCGTTTAGAAGATCATCGTCGTAATCGGTTTCAGTTCATTTGATTTGTCATAATAGTGAATACATCCATTGAAAGAAAAGGTCTTTTAAAGTGGTAACATAAAAATTTTGCTACTCCAGAACAACAGATGCTAATTCGTGAGCGATGGCGTGCTCAAATGTAATAGCTTATGAGGACATTTTGATTGGGCGAATATTTCTTACAAATTCAATTACCGTTTGACACTTCTGGATCCGCATGTCAAACTAGTTTTGGGTATATAAAAGCCCCTTTTTTAGGCATTAGTTTAGTTTTTGTTTGTTTGTTTACTACATAATATTTATATACCTTTTTTTTTTCCCCTCTCATCTCTCTTTTTTTCTTTTAAAAAAACTACATATAACCTAATTCTCTATATACCATGAATATGGAGAAAAAGGAAGATCCAGTTTATAAAGACACTGAGATCGTCAGTGAGCCTTCCATTGAGAAAGATACTGTCCATGAAATCGATCCTCTTGAAGATTCACCAATTGAAGAAGTAAGAGCCAGTGTCCCACCAACAGATGATCCTACACTACCCACAGCAACATTCAGAGCTTGGTTTTGGGGAATCGTTTTCTCAGCAGCCATTTCATTTTCAAATCAGGTATGAACATTAAAAAAAAAAAACTTTTCCTTTTTTTCTGATCCCTTGTATTATGGTAACACTAAATCATATTTTTTTTTCAAATTGCAGTTTTTCTGGTTCCGAGCCAACCCTCTAACCATTAAAGTTATCGTTGTACAATTGCTTGCATTTCCCGCTGGTAGACTCTTTGAGAAGATTTTACCCAACTACAATGTTCCTCTTGGCAGATTTAGCTTCAATCTCAACCCTGGAAAATTCAATGTTAAGGAACACGTACTGATCACAGCTATGGCTAATGCCGCAGCCACTTCGTTTGATGCTATTGATATTATTGTCGTTCAGAAACTATACTACAATCAGGATTGGGGCTTTGGTGGTGGTATCCTCCTTGTCTTAACAACCAGTCTTTTAGGTTTTGGTTTTGCAGGTGTCCTCCGTCGTTTCCTTGTTCGCCCTGCTGCTATGGTATGGCCCATCAACTTGGTGAATGCCACCTTGTTTCACACTTTGCACAAAGAAGTCCCCAAAGATGTTGCTGATGCCGAGGCCATAACCCCTGGCTTACGTATGTCTCGTAATAAGTTTTTCGTGATTGCATTTATTGCTTCTTTCTGTTGGTACTTTTTCCCAGGTTATATTTTCCCTCTTTTGGCTTCTATTTCCTGGATTTGCTGGACTAAAAAGGATTCCGTTCTCGTTTCCCAAATTGGTTCAGGCCTCAATGGTCTTGGTATTGCCAGTTTCACACTTGATTGGAGTCAGCTTTCCGCCTGGTACCCTAGTCCACTTGCCATTCCTTGGCATGTTCAAGCCAATATGTTTGCTGGTTTTGTTTTCTTCATCTGGATTTTAGTTCCCATCATCTACTACACAGACACTTGGGAAAGCAAGAAATTCCCCTTCTACAACACAGACCAATACGATATTTATGGCGCTGCCTTTAATCGTACTCGTGTCATGACACCCGACCAATACTTAGATGAGGAAGCTTATGCCGAGTACTCTCCTATCCGTATCACAGGTTTTTTTGCCGTCTGTTACGGTCAAGGTTTAGCTGCATTAGGTGCTATCATTACTCACACAGTTTTGTACAACGGTAAGGACATCTATGCACGTCTCAAGAACGCACGCCAACAAAATGATGATATTCATGCGCGCTTGATGGATAAGTACAAGGAAGTGCCCGATCTTTGGTATTTTATTCTATTCCTTGTTGCCCTTGGCCTCAGTTTCGCTACTGTCGTTCACTGGCCATCTGATATGCCATGGTGGGCTTTGATCATTGCAATTGTACTTGCTTTTGTTTGGCTTTTGCCCATTGGTATTATTACTGCCATTACATCTCAAGCTCCCACTATTTCTATGATCACTGAGTGGGTTTATGGTGCTATCCGACCTGGTCATCCTATTGGTAACATGATCTTTAAAACTTATGGCTACATTACCGTGCGTCAAGCACTGCTTTTTGCACAGGATTTGAAGTTGGGTCATTACATGAAGATTCCTCCCCGCCACCTTTTTAGTTTCCAAATTGTGGGTACAATTATTGCCTCTTTTGTTTCATTGGGTACCACAAACTATTTGTTAAGCTCGATCCCTAATGTTTGTACCAGATCTGCTTATCCTTGGACATGTCCTAATGCTGGTTTGTTTGGTGCCTCTTCAGTAATCTGGGGTTTAATATCTCCAGGAAAGTTCTTTGCAAGGGACTCTCTTTACTTTGGACTTCCATTCTTCCTTCTTGCCGGTTTCTTGGTTCCAATCCCATTTTATTTACTATCAAGAAAGTACCCCGATTCATGGGTCAGTAAGATCAGTATCCCAGTTGTCATGCTAGGTCCTTTGGCCTATCCGCCAGCACCAACGGCGGTTATGCCAACATGGACATTTGTAGGTTTCATTTTTAACTACGTTATCAAAAGACGCTGGAATGCATGGTGGAAGAAATACAACTATGTACTGTCAGCTGCGTTGGATTCTGGTGTCGCCATCTGTGCCATTGTCATCTTCTTTGCTTTTCAAAACTCAGAAGTCCTTTTCCCTCAATGGTGGGGTAATAACCCAGGATCGGTTGATCAATGTCCTTTGGCTACTGCCAACTGGACAGGTGTTGATGTCTATGCTTAAAAATTATCCACAATTTATCATATACCCTTTATACTCATTTTTTCTCTAATTGATACATTCAAAAATAAAATAAAAATGTAAATTATTTCTTTTTTTATTTTGAACAATATTGATTTATTGGCGGCCTGGCTCAAATCTTTTCAATTAAAGCTTTTAGAACTCTTATATTTGTGTTAGGTTATCGAATAAAGGTTCAGCAATCGAGAAAACTTGATAATCATTAAGTGTCTACCACAAGGTAAAGCAATAAAATAAGATAAGAGTTAAAAGAAAAGAAAAGTATTTTTTGTGAGAAAAAGAACAAGATAGTCATGATAAAAATGGTGATACTACAACATAATACTCGATAAGAAAATGCCGTATCAAATTTGTTTATTTATTTATTTTAGCCCTCAATTTCGGCAATTTCATCAAAATAGTCCTCATTTGTATCAGTGATGAGTTCGCTCTCTTCATCAGCCGCGTCATCCGAGTACATACCATCATCCTCACCAATGATCTTGATCACAAACTCATCAGGATTCAGTTCCACTGCTTGATCACTGTATCTTTCCAATAGTTTGAAGTAGGGGCTATTTCGTACTAATAGTAATAATAGTTATAAACAGGTGTAAGAATTAATATAGTTGCCCATTAATAAAATAAAATAAAATAAAATAAAATAAAATAAAATACTATGTTTAACTAACCAGAAATGTTTGCAGGAGCTTTGGTTAGGCGGATGATACCGCCTAAAAGTCTACCGTGCTAAACACTTTCGTATGGCTCGGCCTGATAAAATGATGGTGTCACTTTTAATCATGTATCTCGTATGGATGTTTATTTGGTCTTTTTGCAAATAATATGGGTTATAGTGGAACCCCGGTTCGTTCACTCGTAGAGTTCTTGTACGGATACTTCCTGGCTCCATAGTATCTTCCATGTAATCATAATACTGGTTGTATGTGGTAAGACGAAGATTATCTGCTCTATTGTCTCTTTCATTTCTGTTCAAGTGGATCATATACACCGGATCCTCGGGTGCTGGGATTTCCATTAATGGGTCAACAAAGTTTTTGTAAACTAGATTTTCAATAACAAAGAAATAAGTATTTTCAACGGCAATAACCTGGAGTTCTTTAGAATCTTAAAAATCGGTAGTAAAAAAACAGGAAATTATCTTATTTTTTTTTCTGCGATATGAAAAGGCTTCTTGGATCCATACATGAAGTACCAAGAAATATATATTGATCCTATCATGCACTGCTTGCAATTGTATCATTATGCGTTTCATCTACTTTAAACTCACCACATTTAATAACAGAAAAAAAAAAAAGAACCTGTGAACGATTTCATTATTGATTTAATTACTTTAAATCCGTCTAAAGAATGGCATCCCCTTAAAGGGTCCGATAGACTCATTGAGTGTGCTTTGGTCTACTCTGGTTATTTCATATTTACTAATTTATTTATATATTTTCATTATCAATGAAACGCCATAAATCATAGTTACGTGATACGACTTTCCCCTGGATTTATGATGATCCATGCTGTCATACACAGTTTGGCATTTTGCCGGTTACATTTTCCATCATGTCACCAAATGCCGTTGAACAAAGTACATTCACAAATTCTATAGTTGTGTGAGAGTGTCCATATCATTGTTAAAATTTAGAAGCACATCTCACTCAATGCATCAGCAATATTTTTTTGGTTACTGTTAACAAGTCATCTATTTGGTAGGAAAAGTGCCTCCCATTGACTGAGCAATTACATCATACAATCTATACCCTCCGGTGCATTGTAATATTTTAAAAAGATTCAATTTAATATACAGCTTCCTGTTTTTTTTTCACCATCCATGTATCATCGATTGTTGAATAAAAGCGGTAAGGTATTCGGGTTTCATATCGTTCTTCAAAAATAAAATAAAAAGTACTTAAATGTACATTTATATAACATTATTTTGTTTTGTGCGTGTTGCCCGTTGAAATTAAAATTAAATGATCCATGATAGTTTTATATAATAAAACGATTTTTATTTTTTAAATTAATTGTAAGAAATACAAAGAAGAAAAAAAAAAGAAGCTAATAGAAAAGAAATTAGCACGCGTATATATATAAATAATGGTATTAAAAGTACAAGGTAAAAGAAATAAAACATAAACATTAAAGAGTGAATAAAAGACAAATCAAGACTGGATATATAATAATGTTAGATAAAAGGTATATGCATGTGTGTGAAAAGAGATGTACATGTATTTGAAGTATACACATATTGTAGATGTAAAAAAGATTGAATCTTTCAAGACATGCGTAGCAAGTCGAGTTCAGGGAAATCCCGATGTTTCTCTACAAACCGATCCATTTCTGATATATCAACAAACAAATCAAACTAAACAAACAAAAAAATAAGTAAATACTCCAAATGTTCTTATATCAAAAAAAAAAAGGATCTTTGTATACTCTTTTTACTTTACCTTTAATACGCCCAGAAAACTTCGCTCCATTTCATTCAACTCCTTTTTACCATATAGCGGCGATACAATTTTATAGATCGACAATGCATGGGACGATAAATCCTCTACATATTTTGTTGCAACTATCATTGCCGATAGGAAAAGCTTATAAGGTGTATCATATTCTATTTTTTTTAAAGCAATTAAGAGTTAATGGATATAATAGAGCTGTTTTTTTTTCTTTACCTCCTTGAGCCTCACTTGGCAGGTTCTTTTTTAGTCGTTCCAAGTATATTAAGCCAATTACTAATACTGTAGGTGATAGTTTACAATTTTTAAATATATGTTTAATGAATTTAGACAGGCTGGGAAGAAGCATGTGCTGATAATGGCTGCGTTCTTTTGTACATTGCACTAGTGCATCGACATTAGATACCATAAAAGACAGTAACGGCTCAGGACTTGACTTGAACGCAAACTGTGTTGAATTAGAAGGAACTGTACTTGATACCATCATCATTTTGGGCAAATGTATTTTTTTTATTTGAATAAATTAAAGGTAAAAAGAGATGAATGGTTGAAAAGAAGGTTGAAAAAAGGGGAAAAACAAAAGAAAGAAAATGAAAAAAAGGGGGGGAAAAGACTTTTTTAAATATTTGGTAAACTCGTTTCAAGGGCAAATATAAATAACCATTTTTGGATATATTTTCTTTATTTTTATTTTTATTTTAGGCCCGAAACGGTTGAATATTTGTTTGATCAAATGACTCAACTTTATTCTGTCGTGAAGCAACCCCTTTTCTGCAGCTTTTATTTATCAGCCAATGGATGATGATGTCTTCGGATTTCAATTTGTTTATATATAAAAATAATAGGAATTGTTGCTGAATTAACCAAAGAGTACCCCTCTCTCTCCATTCGAGATTAACTGATATGTATAGTATCAAGTTGTGGTAAATATCAATATTTGTATTTTGTATATTTGCACATGCACATTTTCAAATCTAGTTTGTCTTTTCTTCTTTTTGGAAGTTTCATTGATACTGCATAAAAAGTAAAACTTAATGCTTTGTTCACCTTTTTGCCCCTGTTTTAACTTTATTTTTTGAATGTTTTTTTTTACGTTGTCTAGACGCTCCTGGTTATTATTATTATTTTAAAAATGATAACCGATATCGTCATTGTCGTTATTTGTATACGCCATTAAATATAAGTATCATGGCACTTTTATTGTTATACATTTAAAAATATAAACGTATATCGGAATGAGGGAAGTTATTGCGCGTGTTTGTAGAGATATATAATTACCTATCAATTTATGCCTTTATCGTTCTGAGAACATAATCAAAAGTTATCAAATGAATCAAAATGTTTGAAACATTGGTCACATTTAGATGGGTGGATAATAGGACCCCTTTTGCTGGTTTTGTCTGTGTAACATATTGCGTTTTAAACGATCTCTATCCATCATTGATGTTTTAGGCTCTTTAGAGCTATAATAATAATTAGTCTTTCTATTACGAATCTGTAGGCATTGTAGTATAGGATGTATGATGAGGTGGTCAAAGTGTAATCCACATAAATATACACAGGATACATCATATACATATAGATCAGATATATATGTATCGAGATCTTTAGCAAGTACTAGAATGACAGGTTAAGCGTAATAGGAAGATATAAAGATTCCGATAAGAGGCTTTATCAGTTCCGTTCTATTTATTTGTTTATGCATCGTGAAAAGGAATTCAAAAAAAAAATGTTGAAAGGAGCGAGGGAGAAAATATACAAATATAGCATTTATATTCTTTAAAAGTACAAACCACTTTACCTTATCTTGTATTTCTCCTATTCGTTTCATGAATAAAATAATATAATAAAAAACAGCGTGTGCACTTTTTTTTTAAGCTCTTTTGTTGTTTCATGGAAAATCTCACTTTTGTAACATTTTATGGTAAAAACCCTTATCATTTTGTACAACATATGAACTACTCAAAAATGGGAAATGAAAAAAGGGGGCTTACGTTCCTTTTTTCCCTCTTTTTCTCTACAAAGAATCAAAAGTATATACTTTTATCATGGGAATAAAGAAAGCAATATTTATTTCATTATGACCACATGGAGAGAGTAAGGCTTTACGTATGCTATTGATGCATTTTATGTACTTTGTATTACTTCTTTGCTTTTAAACGTGGTTTTCTATAAATGCAGCGAACATCATGCTAATGGCCTTTTTGTTTATTTTTCATTTGTTTTTACAACGAGCAGAATACGATAGTCTGTAATACGATATCGCTAATTCAAGTAGTTTTGCAAACGCATAAAGCTAAACCAGTCCATCATCACCATTTATTATAAAGGAAGTGTTTTAAGTATTTATGAAGGGAAATTATTTTTGATGATATTATTTATGTTTGTGTGGATGCAATTGGTTATCCATGTGTGGGGATAGGATATGAGAAATGGGGGAACAAAGGAGAAATTGGGGGGAGCCGTTTCGGTGATGCTTCCAAACCGTTCAAAAAATGAAAAAAGTCTGCTACACTTTATGTACGAATATGATTTATGCATGAGCCGACGTGGTCCCTCCAAACACATACATCTTTTTATGGTGCATCAAAGATATATATCTACTAATATAGTATGTTAATATTATCTAGAAGTGTCTGACTGTATTATAATACTTTTACACTTATTTTAAAGAGCACTGGTATATTGCTTTTTATATAATATCATCTTTATATATATAAAATTTCTAGAATTCCTTTAGAACCAACCCGGCTATAATGCAAGCTTTGCTTAAATATATAATCACTTCATTCTCTGGTCATTTGCATCAAATGATAGACAGTGAGTTCTTAATAATCAAAACAGTAATAATGCATATCATATCCACTTTGATAACAAAATATTAGGTATTTACAAACGACCCATACAATTATTATTACAGATAAAAACCAGAGGGTGTTGCGTATTGAATATAATATAGCCAAACGAAAGAGGTTGTCCGATCGCATTAGTTTTTGAAATGCGAATTATTTGTTACACGACGTTTGAAGTGTGATGATGGGGACACATGGTATTATTGTATTTCACAATTTCGTAGAACAACAATTATACCTCCAAAGAAGACTTTTTTTTTTAAGAAAAAATAAAAAAAGACCGACTATATCTGTGGATATTCTATTGATATGCAAGATGTTTTCAGTAAATTACTTGGATTTATATTCATAAATGCATACCTGAAGACTTGTTGAAAAATAGCCACTAAAGAAAATAGCGCATCTAGAATGCTTCTCTCCCTTTCTAGTTCTTTTTCATTCTTTTAATTCAAGTAAATGTTTTAATCATTCACGAAAAAAAGGGTTTGCTTAGTATCTCACTCTAGTAAATGAAAATGGATGGCTGGCTACAAAAATGTTACACAATTGATCCATTAAGGTTGGGGGTTTTCTAGGGTCCTCTAAAGTTGATAGGAATGCAAAGCATCGGGATAAATAAAAGGCTAGAGCATCGAGCTATTCGTTTGAAGGCTTTATTGTTTATAAAGCTGGGTGGATCGATGGTCAATGTGATACTTCAGATGATCAAAGTGCTTGTTTGTTGTTTATTTATTTTCTTCTGCGGATCATTCTACACGTGATTGTTTAGAGTCAGTGATTCATTTCCGTTTGATAGGCTTCTAATGCATCATTTTGATCCTTTTCGGATAAAGGACATTCAAATCCCATGAAGACATACTGTCTTTTTCAAGAAATTGAGAAAAATTTTCAAATTAATGAGAAGAGTTAATGAGAAAAGGAGATGGGTGAAGGGATGGGGGGGGTGATAATCCCTGCATCCATACTATATAAGCCAATGATGGGTCATAAAATGGCACCCTTTTCATGTATTAATGAATATATAAATGGATCCCACTTATCATCAGAATTGATTGTTAAAATAAACTATATGTTCATGTTCAATGTTTCAGCCCACTTTTATTAAATCTATAGATAATAGTCATATCCATTATATCCTGCTCATTTTTAGAGTGATTCATTATGGACCATCATATATAATAGATGGTGTATTTGGTTACAAAATATACAATTATTTATCTCACTTTTACTTCGTCTAAAACCTGTCTTATAACAAGCATGAACTCTTTATTGAAACTAGATCTTCATAAAACTCTTTTTGGTACTGTTGGCAGTTATAAAACCGATACCTATAGCATGCAATGTGTTGACTTGGCCATCGCAGATTTTGCACCAGTGATGGGTATGGAATCTGTTCTTCCTGGCAATTCCAAACCTTACCATTTGCTTTCAAAGAAGGAGGAATTGGTCTGTCTCTTTGAGCTTAAAGAAGACGTAGTTGTGGATGAGACAGAAACCCAGTCATTAGCAGAGCACACCTCGATTGATATGAGTGGCGACCAAAAGGGTGTCAGTATTTTATTTTAAATGGTTAATAAAGTCACACTACAATACAAAAAAAAAAAAGTGGTTGTC
>VCJL01001439.1:21310-39530 GCA_024139405.1 Backusella mclennaniae | reverse complement strand
AAAAAAAAAAAAAAAAACCTATAAAAGATCAAACTTTAAACATTTTTCTTTTTTTGTTTTTATTCATTATCAACACTTAAAATAATGTCCTCTCGCATCTTTGCCTCTGCTTTCCGTAACTCTGCTCGCGCTTTAGCCCGTCAAGCTACCCCTGCCCGTACCTTGACTACCGTCGCCAAGCGCATGAGCGTCAAGCCTATCGCTGTAAGTTTTGAGTTTTAAAAAAAAATAGAAAATTTGAATTGATCTGGATTTTTGTGATATTAACTTTTATTATGTCATGATAGGCCACCACCACTTTCCAAACCCGTGGCATGAAGACCTTGAACTTTGGTGGAACTGAAGAAACCGTCTATGAACGCGCCGATGTCCCCAAGGAAAAGTTGTTGGAAACCTTCAAGAACGATACCATTGCCGTCCTTGGTTACGGTCCTCAGGGTCGCGGTCAAGCCTTGAACTTGCGTGATAACGGTGTCAATGTCATCATTGGTCAACGCGAGGGTAAGACCTACCAACAGGCCATTGATGAAGGATGGGTTCCTGGTAAGAACTTGTTCCCTGTTCTCGATGCTGTTGACAAGGGTACTGTTGTCATGAACCTTTTGTCCGATGCTTTCCAAAAGGAAATCTGGCCCGAGATGAAGCCTCTTATCACTCCCGGTAAGACTCTTTACTTCTCTCACGGCTTTTCCATCGTTTATAAAGATCAGACCAACATTGAAGTTCCTGAAGGTAAGAATTTTCTTTTTTCTTTTTGTTCGGTATAGGAGTTCAAAAATGCTGATTGTCATCATTATTTTCCTTATTTATAGGTGTTGATGTTGTCCTTGTTGCCCCCAAGGGCTCTGGTTTCACTGTCCGTCGTCTTTTCCAAGAAGGTCGTGGTATCAACTCTTCCTTTGCCGTTTTCAAGGATGCCAGTGGCCACGCCAAGGAGCGCACCATTGCTTTAGGTATTGGAATTGGTTCCGGTTACATGTACGAAACCACCTTTGAAAAGGAAGTATACTCTGATTTGTTTGGTGAGCGTGGTGTATTGATGGGTGCCATTCAAGGTCTCTTCCAGGCCCAATATGAGGTTTTGAGAGCCAACGGTCACTCTCCCTCTGAAGCCTTCAACGAAACTGTCGAAGAAGCCACACAATCCCTCTACCCCTTGATTGGTGAACGCGGTATGGACTGGATGTACTCCAACTGTTCTACCACTGCCATGCGTGGTGCTCTTGATTGGTGGAAGCCTTTCCACAGTGCCTCCAAGCCCGTCTTTGAACAACTCTACCAATCTGTCAGAGATGGTTCCGAAACCGCTAGATCTCTTGACCGTAACTCTCGCGCTGACTACCGTGAAAAGTTGGAAGAAGAACTCAAGGAAATCCGTGAGTCTGAAATCTGGAGAACTGGCAAGACCGTTCGTCAACTCCGTCCTGAAAACGCTGGACAAAACTAATTTATTTGTTAAAAAAAAACTCGCCTCATCCTTTTTCACCTTGACCAAAAGTTTATCTCGCTTTGTATAATCTTCATGTATATCATTAATTTTTATAAATAAATATATAAATAGAAAAAAAATATTAATACAGTTTTATTGATTATTACTATTAATGTTGTTACTATTACTATTATATACGTATTATTATTAAGATAAAGATGAGCATTTGATATGTAGAATGTATTAATTATTATTATTATTATTATTATTATTATCTTCTGTGTAGCTTCTCTGATATTCCACGAATGGCCCATTCCAAAACGCCTTCTTTCCATACAAGATCATGGCCTTCACTTTCCAATATCTTTAAGCGTAAATCATGCACATTATTGGCAAGTATTTCGATTGCCTTCTGTGGTATCAGTCCATCCTTATCTCCCCATACTGCCGATATTGATGTATTTATATCTGAATAATTGAATCCAAACATATTGTATTTCTCGAGCGCAACCATCACATCGCCCAACTGTCCCTGGTTGTAGGGTTCCGCCATACGACGTTTATTCATCGCAAGATACAGTGACATTTGCTTGGGACGAACAAAATGCCGCAATGGTCTATCAGGAGGGAAATCCGTCGGGAGATCCTGAGGTCCGTCGTCTAAAGATGCTAATAGCTCATCCTCCTCAAATGCAATCATTGTATGTCGTACAGCAGGTTTCCTCTTGTGTTGAACTTGTTGTGGCTCTTGTGTTGATGATGAATCATCGGCTTTTCCTCCTTTACTAAATACCCACATTACATCCAATGCCAGTGAAATTGTTTTTGCTACTAAAGGTGCTGGCAGTCGACGGGTCCATTTAAATGTGTTTGCTGCTTGGGTGGACACCCACGGTGATATTAGATAAATTGGCCCCAATACTCTATTGGGATACTTGTATGCAACAGCCAAGGCAAAAACAGTGCCCACTGATTGAGCAATGATGCCAAATCGTTGAATGTGGACATGATTTGCTAATTGAATAATGACATCTAAAAGATAAAAAAAAAAAAATACAAATTAAATAAAGGTCCCTGTGCCAAAAGTACCAATAATATCCAGAATCCCAAATTTGTTGTACCTGCCCAATCCAATGCATTTATATCTTGTGAACTGCAATCATCACTCAGTCCATACCCTGGCCGCTCAGGCCATATCATACGAAGCCCATATCGATATGCCATCTCTTCAAACATGATTCCTACAAGTCTACTGCACCCATAACCACCAATGACAAAAACAGCATGCCCTTCAGTGGGTCCATATTCTGCATACCCTACTCTATGTGATCGCAGCTTTGCATGCTCATTGTTTGAAATGTAGTCAAACGTTTGGTGTAGCCGAGGTTCTCGTAAGACGTCGAGACGAGTTGAGAAGGAATAGCTCTTTTGAACTGTTTTTCGCTTAGTTAAAGAAGTGGTAGTCGAAGAAGAAGAGGTGATTGTGGTGATGGAAGGAGAGGGTAGTGGAGGGAGTGGAGGAGTTGGTAAGAGCTGTGTTGGTTTCCTTCGTTGCGGTAAAGGCGTAGAACGCGATGCCTGCAATGTAGGAACAAAAGGTGATTGGGATGAAGCTAAAGCCATTAAAAGAGGAAGTAAGCAAAAAGCATATTCGGGAGCTCAAATATAAAAATATAATGTTTACAAGATAAAAGATGTCAATTAATAAATGTGACAAGTTCATTTATTTTTAACCACTCTCACTGTACATTTAAGTTTTGCTTCTTCTTTTCTTTCTCTTCTCTTCTCTTTCTCTCCTTCTTAGTTGGTTATTTATTATTTATTATTCTTATTCTTATTTTTCATGTGTATCAAATGTTTTTGTGCGCCCAACTTTGTCCAATTGTTACATTTCGAATTGCTTGTATTCCTCACAAAAAAAAGGAGATGTGTTTTTAAGGGGGGGGGAAACTTAAATAATCCAATTTGGTTTAGTTTGGTTGCCACAGACCATCTCGAAAACATGTAATGCTTTTTTTGAAGCGTAAAACACTCTCTCTTCCTCTTCCTTTCTTTCATTTCTTTCCTTTCTTATCGTACAATAAAATACATAAAATAAAACACTTATTCGCAATTTATGGATTCAAGTTTAATAGCTGGAAAATATCTAAGATCAACCCAACCAAATGGCGCAGAGCTTGCTTCCGAGGTAGTCTCGCTCACCTCACTCACTGTCATGTCGCTACTATTTGGTATTAAAACATACAATGTGCAGTTCAGGTTTTTATCTTATTCGCGCTGGCTTGTTCTTTTATTGTATGCACTGTCCTGGGCATTCACCTTCACTGCAACCATCTTTGTTTCTACCAACAACGGTGAGGTTCTTTCTTATATTAATCAATCAAATTTAACAAATTAATTTTCACTTCAAAATATTTAGGCAATTTCCTATCATGTTTTCTATCAGAAATGGCTTGCAATATATTTTATTCAGCTACAAAGATCATTATTTATTGCTGGCTGATTGAAAAAGTATGGGTGGTTTCTTCTTCAAGAAATGCAAGAAGAAAAACACGCTCGTATATCTTTCATCTCATTCTATTAACACCCTATATTGCCATCCTCACATTAATGGTATATAAGCCATCATCTGCTGCTGTTAAATGTTACTAATTTTATACCTTAGATTATTTTTCACAATGCCCAAATTGAAGAAACAGGGGCTTGCTTTATTGGTTTAAAACCGATAGCCAGTACGCCGTTACTTGTATGTATAGCATTTTTTTGTTTTCATCAAACTATTATTATTTACTAAACATTTAATTTACCTTCATCATAGGTCTATGACTTTGTAAGATAATACAACAAACTACAACAAAGTGAAAAATCATGCTTATATAACTATTATTTAGGTCTTCAATACTTATATGACTCTACTGTTTATCAGGTCACTGATCCGTGTCGGAAAAAACGCCCAACTAGACTGGAGAGCATCCCGGTTACATGAAGTTGCAAGACGCACATTAATTGCCTCCATTATTGCTTTATTTGTATCCTTTGCAAATATTTTAGCATTGATGATTTTGCATGGATTGGAACAGGGTGTGTTATGTTTGACTTGTTGTACAGTCGATGTAACTATCAATGTCATTACAGTTCATTGGGTAGGTTTGTCCATCTTGTATGGGAACATATAAATATTAAATATACCATTACAGGTTACAAGTAGTCCAAATGGGAAACCACTAAGAGATGCCAAAGGCAATACTATTATCACTAGCAGTAGCGATAATGGCTCAACTATTCAAGTGAATTCCATTGATAAGCGAGGAAGCAGAGATAAAGACAACATCCATCATTATGTTTATTCACTACAAGAGTTTTCAGAGGTGAAACCGCCTGATCCCACTTATGATGATTCACCGCTCAGTCCAAATATTCGCAATTATACAAGTATGCATTACAAAAACTATGTTGTCAACAAGGACACAAAGGATGATGAGTTGAGCATTGAGGCTTGCTCTATCCAAAGTAGCCAACAATCACTCACAAACAAAGTATATAAATGACTTTACCATAAATATATATATGAGCTCCTCTTTGACAAATACATATCTTTTTTTTTTGTGTTTATCTTTTCTTTAACACACACTCTCCGTTCATTTTGTTAATATCCTCTCCTTTTGATGTACAACATATTCAAAACAGTAATATCTAATTCCATTTATTTATATAATAAAAAACCCCAAATTAAAAACATTAGCGTAATCCATCTTGATTGGAATTACTGTGTAAAAACAAGGGGATCAGCTTCATGCTTTTCTGTACAACAATATTGAAGTGTTTTTTTCTTTTGTTTCGCATTACTCGGTCAAAAATCTCAGCAATTCACACCTTCTATAATCGATCTTCAATATCAAATAAAATAGCACACTTATATATTAAAATAAAACAACATCAAAACTCTTTACTACAGGATATCAAGCTATTTTACTTTTCCTTGAGACAAAAATGACACCATGAGAACATATCGCTTTTGCTCTCTTTTTGGAGCATTGTTTACAATGTGTGTTTTAGTGTAACCACAAACAAGCTTGATTGCTCCCGTTTGTGAAAAGTGTACTTGCAAAATACTTTGGATTGCTCACATACATACATATGTTAAAGTTTACATCAGTATATTTGACAATAAGTTGTATTCATACAAACTATTTTTACCTGATAACTACTTGAACCATTGGCGTAAGATCCATAAACTGAAAACCGGTCTCCTGTTATTTGCTTTACCACGCATGGTTTTTAGACCGTTTTTGTACAACGACCCCACGGTTCTCTTTAATCAAAGCCCTATCAAATAAGGTTACTATAAAAAAAAAGGGTTCAGCATATTTATTGTTGTTAATGAGGCAACAGACTTTAAAAAGTTACTGCTCCGTTTCTTTCAAATAATGCCGTATTTACAAGCTTGCTCTATTAACGAATGTCCTATTTTAGCTTTATTTTAGCTTTTATGATTTGATATTTGCTATTACTCAACCATATTTTGCTGCCAAGGTTGTGATGAATAGGCCAATACCAATAAAATAAGAACTACTTAAGGTAATACCACAGAGAAGGATATTTGTATATTTATGAATATTCAAATTTATTTTTTATAGGATGTATAGATGTGCCAATATTGGTTACTAATATTTAAAAGCGATGAATTCAGTGATAGTAAGAGGTACAACTAATGATATGGGTGACATTCAAGATTCATATCAGTTGCAAGGTGGTACCATCGATTGATTATCTCAATAAATCCGCGATCGTCAGAAGCGATAGCATTTTTAGACTCATAGTCAGAGAGAGAGAGAGAGAGCCAGAATCATCTATATAAATGACAATATTACCTCCTAGTTCTAGTAATCAAAATTGACGATAGAAAAGATGATTCTTGTAAACATCATGTACTAGATCTATAACTCTGGATTGATAATTTGATGTGGGGGGGGGGGTTGTGGCAAGTAATCATGAAAATTATCACAAATTCTCTTATGAGCATTTTTTGATAGATTAATCTCGCATTCAATAACATGTGTAGCATTCTAAATGTGATCAAATAATAGAAATAGAGCTTGTAAAGGCTTCGGGAAATCGTTTCATCGTTTGATTTGCTGGAGCGATTCGGGAAGACAAATTCGCTTCGTGATAAGTCAACAATATACCAAAGTGTTCGGAACTTGTTGAATTATAAATAAATAGAACAATCAATCAACCTCTCTTTTTTTCTCTTCTTCTCTTTAACAACTCGTCTGTAGTTTTTTTTTTTATTGTTTACAACTATGTCTTTCCGATATACGGTTTTTTAATAAGGAGCGGTAACGGATACAACAGATATCTCTTAATTTTAACTGATTTATTAAACAAAGCAAATATAAACTAGATGCTCTCCAAGATTGACCTTCTTATTAAACCTCTACTTTCCAGTAATGTTTTCATTTCTTCTTGAATTTTCTCACGATGAAATAGAACAGCTTCCTTATTGGCAAGATAGTATATAAACGGTGGTCTATATCCCTCGATCAACCACCCCCAAAAAACTTCAATTTCATTGACAACATCTAGTTATTATCACACAAGTTAGAAGTGGTTTTAAATAGTCATTTCCAAACTTACCAGCGAAATGCCTGTACCTAAATTATTCATCACAAATATGCTGATAAATAATATTAACATTAAATTTAAAAGATATATCTTCAGTAAGTAATCAAGGCAGCTTGTTGGTTAAAATGACTGTTATTTTGACGACACATAAACTCTCCATTATTATTTTTATTTTTTCTCATTAGCTTTTATTCTTTTCAAGGAGGCTTATTGTTTGATAAAGTAAGGTATGGCTCTGTTTACTTTCTTGTCTTGGTTTTTTTTTTTAGTAATCTAACAAACGAAATAGATATGGAGATAAATGCGGACTAGTTTGATGACGGAAGGATTCCTTGTACAAAACTGTTGTAGTTATTGATTGGGGTAAATATTTTTCTCGTTCTTCATTAAATTGGAACCACGTTCATGATGATAACCCTACCCTACAACGTTTTGGCCTTTTCAAAACTTGGTCATGAATTATTGTTTAAAACGTAACTAAAAGACGGTTTTTCCCACTAGCTGCCTTGGTTCCTCGTCTCGTCGAAGTAGACAAACGTTGAAACCCCTTTCCATCGGTTATACGCACTTTATTGGCTGGCAACTGAAAAGCATAATTATATGAAGGCTGATATAGGGTCTAACGCTAACATGGGTCGCTGTTCAGCAGATGATCACGGTGTGACCTTCCTTATTGAAAGCTTTGATATGACTATCTTGAGGTATACGCCTTTCAAAAACTGCACATGGTAATATTGGTAAGTTAGATTATCACTGATACTTCTTGTCTAATAAATACTTAGAGCATGGTCTTCCCTATTCGCTACCTTGGTTTCTCAACTACTTGAAGTAGATAAAAAGCATAATTATATGAAGGCCGAGATAAGGTCTGAGGCTAACATGAGTCGCTGTTAAGCAGATGATCACGGTGTGGCTTCCCTTATTGACAGCTTTGGTATGGTTCTACCTAGGTATTCGTCTCTATAAAATCCATTGTTACCAGTAAAGAAATTAACTTGATAATGTTTTAAGAAAGATAAAGAGAAGCAGAGTATGTAACGAACTGTTTATAGTTTATCGAAATTTACTAAACTATTGTGACTCTATAGCCTCCTCTTTCCCCAGCGTACCAATGCTCCTACTGACAATATATTACCTATTGAATCAAGAGTAATCTCGAACTGAATTATACAGAGTTGGCCTATGTTATATTGACTATTGGATTACATGCAAGCGCGTTGCGTGTACCTTTTAGCCTGTATAGGATTTGTTAATTTTTATAGTAAGCTTTTATATTGGAACGTATTGTACATTATACCCTCGCGTAGCCAGTTGGCAGATATATACCATCGTTCCAATAATGAATGCTTTTATTGTATATTCCTCGAGTGCTTCCTCTTCATACTATTGACCTTGCGAAATGTCCAGTAATTAAGCGAGTGAAGATACTTGATTATACCAATAACTTATTTATTATCTTTTTTTTTTTAGTTTGACAAGCTGATGCAAGATGTTTGATAGGTTCTGTAGTCTCCTTTTATACTATTAACAAGATCGACAAATCACTATATAGAATGATTGGGTTTAGCCAATGGATACTTCCCTCTTCTAATCAAGATCTTGGAGATTTAGAAAAGTTATATAAAAATTATAAACACACTGAACTAAGTTTAGAATTGAATGGATAAAAGAAATTCGTAGTAATAACTTATGCTAATTTAATAGAATATCATTGATGATATTTTATTCAATTATAATAAAGAGCTAAATCCATAAATTATCTATGGAATGAGTATAGCAAATCAAATTTATTCTATCTGATCAAAAAATACCTTAGCAACCCTCAATAGAAGAGGAAAATATTCCAAAGACCAGAACCAATCTTTCATATTTATTGTAACGATCATTTTGTACAGCACTGGCCAATTACTAAAGATTTAAGACAAAGAAAAAAGGCAGACTATGGCAATTGACTACTTTGAAGAGGACATCGCAGAGAAAGCTATACAAAAAATAAAAGGCATATGGGAACAAGTGCAAAACGAAGAATGGAATTCAGGATTTATAAAAGATCCAAATGCCTTCGCAATGGATTGTGAAGTATTGATATTGACAAATATCCTACAAGCAGAGCATAGCCTGGACCAGCATTTCACCACAAGCTATGACTTGTTTTTCAACAATGTCCTCTCATACCGGGAAGAACTCCGATTTATTTCTCGTTTAAGGTATTTAGGTAGACAAGACGTTAGAACTATTAAGCATGCTTGGATCTAGAAAGGGTCCCGTAATATCAGTATGGCTAATAGGGAAAAACTTTTGGAATTCCTAACCAAAATTCACACTATCTCCATGCCAGCCGACAATTCTTTACTACTTTCGACCATCGCTTCGGTGAAAAGCGAACGGGTGGATACTTCCAAACGGCACTCATTCCTCTGGCAGCAGGAATATAAAATGTCAAACACGAGAATCGATGAGAGTCAATTCTCAACAATTAAAGATGCTGGTAATTTGAATAAATACAATACGGCTTGGGTAGAAACCAAAATAAAAGACTACCTAAAAGGGAAGGGTATGATTACAATTATAGACTGGATGCAAAACATCAATAACGAAGGGATCGAAGACATTACAAACATTTTGAATGAAGGGTAACACGCAACAGTATCAAAGTTAATTCAAAACCATGCGCTACATAACGTAAAGTAGGTAAATGAACTCATACCGCATACCTTAAATAAACCAAGCTACTTCAATGTACTAACAAATGTATTGAATCTATTGTGCAAAAAGCAAATAATCAGTACAAACGCATATCAATCCACATGTCAAGATGCTGCACCTGCAAGCTTAATCACAGAAATAACGGTGAAAATACGACGCGCTGAAGATCGAGATATACATATTCAGTTCTACAAGTACATTGGCAACAAATGCATTTCTGCTAATAATCTTATTTTGGATGATGACATAAGTGTCACGGACATACCTCGTGTTTATAACGAAGGTATCTTTCCGCTCTATCAAAAAATTGGACCTCAAGTAGACATTTTTATATTCAGTCATTATTATGATGGATTGGGTGCTTTCAGAAAGTGTGATGATTATGAAATGAAGCTAAAAGAACTTAAACTTGTCATGGATATTCGATGGTATTAAATCCATTGAATAATTTGCTCAATCACAGCAATCTAATTACATTCAAAAACTCAACCTGCGGGACATTATTCCTGACACCATTCATATGATCAGCCACTTGGAAGTGCTTAATACATTGGACATCCATGGTAGTTGCTTTTTTGAAAGTGGTGATGATTGTATTTTAAGAAGAGAAATCAACTTTACCCAACTTATTGATGCTTGTCCCGCAGCACTTACTGCTCTAAGTATAAACAATATCAGCTTGACATTTGATAGACCAACGTCAAATATAACATCCATAAAGCATCTCCAAATAACCGAAGTAAAAATGTCGCCTATGCTAACAAAAATCATTGAAACAAGCTTTCCAAACTTATCAACATTGACACTTGCTGGTGAAATAAAAAGCAATGTCACAATATCGTTACTAAAGCACAAATAGAAGAAAGTGTGTATCACAGCATTGTACAACAAAAAGAAAGAGTGTAATGAATACACAATCGAGTCGAAATGCGAGGATGGCATTCAGTATTACTCAGTAAGGCGAACTCCAAATAACAGCCATGATGGTCAATTATATGCGTATGATGGTAGAACCTACCCTTCAGCAAAAATAGAGCCCAAAAAGTCGTTTACATTAAAGTTTATATGTCCTTCTGTAGAACAATTGTTCTTTTTTGTTGAATAAACATTCGAAGAGTATTACCGAATCAACTCCATCGCAATCAAACCTCTCTTTTGTATCAATGATAAACAACTATTATTATAGACATACTTTATTTATGAGGAATCATACTATAAATAGTTGGCCCAGTTATTAAAACAATAATTAAATAACATACTTAATACACATATTATCTTGAAGAGATACAGCATATTAAATTGACTCAAAGTAGACTAACTAATCTTTTATAATCTTTATTCCTTTTCTTATAATCACATAAACATAGGTATCACGAACTTGTGTCATAGCCTCAAAGCGGTTAATCCAACTCATATATTGGCAATTGGTGACATCCGATGATTTTAACTAGTTGTGATAAGCATGCGCCACATTCGGACTTTGCAATATATCTGCGCTTTATTTTCTTTCATGTATTTGCCCACCTCTTTTTCTTTTATTATTTTCTTATTTTCAAAATGAATCAAGTTCCTGTTGAAGTTCTGCGCCAAGTATTTACTAAACTTGATTTCAAAGACAAGCTAGAATGTATGCTTGTCTGTCTGTTCTGGTATGATACGCTGGATCAATTTACCCTGCTTTGTCGACTTTCTGTGAAAAACCATCGGTTTCCGAAATTCAAAGACATGTTGACCCTTTTCCCACATCGAGCAACCCAAGTAGAGTATCTAACCGTAAATCACCGTCTCAAACCGTATCTTGATAAAGGAGAACTTTGTAACATGTTTCCCAACTTGCGAGAAATCAGTTTCAATATACATTCTAGACGCCGTATCCCACAAATTCACACAGCCAAACCCTTTCAGTTTTTGCATTCAATCTGCAAGTTGGAGAAGATTAAAGACTTTGGTGGTTGCGAATTGGCACCTCAATTAGCAATGTCGAATTTATGCATTAACCTGAAATCACTTGACCTCGATTTCAGAGATTTCATTACTGCAGGTACTGCCAACAATGTCATCTCTCAGCTGAAAAACATGCCAGTTTTAAAAGAACTTTCCATGACCGGCATAGAATTCAAACTGATGGACTTGGAAGTAATGCACAGTAACTTACCTTCTCTCAAACGTTTGTGTCTCGACTGTGCATATCCGATATCTGGTGAAATACCTCGAGATGTTGTACCAGCAAGCTTAATCACAGAACTGGAGGTGAGAATAGAACAAGCTGAAACTCAACCCACACGTATCCAATTTTACAAGTACGTTGGCAACAAATATCCTTCTCTTAAGAACCCTATTTTTGATGATTTTTTGGATTTAACTGAAGAAGGCACAGATATTATACCTTATATTTATAATGAAGGGATTTTTCCTCTCTATCAAAAGATTGGATCTCAAGTAGACACTTTTTTATTCAGTCATTATTATGACGGGTTGGATGCATTCAGAAAGTTTGATGATTATGGAATGAAGCTAAAAGAACTCACAATAGAAATGACATGGCGGTTTAAGGATGATCCATTCATTGAAGAGCTTGTTCGGTCACAGCAATCTAATTACATACAAAAACTCACCCTGTGGAACATTATTCCTGACCCCATTCATATGATCAACCACTTGGAAGTGCTTGATACATTGAACATCTCTAGCAGACATGCTTATACTCTCAGTAGATGTGGAATGAGAAGAGAAATCAACTTCAGCCAACTTATTGATGCTTGCCCCACAACACTTACTGCTCTAAGTATAAACAATATCAACTTGACATTCGGTGAACTAGCATCAACTATAACTAATATCAAACATTTGAAATTAATTGATGTAGAATTTACACCAATGTTAGCAAGTACCATTGAAACAAGTTTTCCAAACCTATCAATATTGACACTTGCTGGTGATATAGAAAGCAATATAACAATATCATTACCAAAGCACAAATTGAAGGAAGTGAGTATCACAGCATTGTACATCAAAAAGAAAGAACGCAATGAATACACAATCGAGTCGAAATGCGATGATGGCGTTGAGTGTCATACAATAAAGCGAATCCCAGATTACAATAATGGTGGTCAATTATATGCGTATGATACTAGAGCCAACACTTTAGTAAAAATAGAGAACAACAAGCCGTTTACATTGAAGTTTATCTGTCTTTCAGTAAAACAAATATTCGTTTTTACTGAACAAAAAACTGGAAGAGTACCATTGTTTTAACTCCATCATAATTGCTATTACTTATAATTACATTTATTACCTATTGTATGAAAAGAAAGAAAATAAAACGGATAAATAGAGGATACACCATCAAAGTGAATGATGTTTCATTTATTATGAATTAAAAAAGCTAATAATCAAGTTAAGATCAACACAGTTATAAATATTGTAAAATTCATAAAAGGCAAACAGTGTATGACATGAACACCTGCAATGATGAATAAAAGGCTAATCAGCCGATTAATGCTGATGAGAGCAACCTTCACTACGAGATTTTGTGAACCCAAGAGTAGACCGTAACGCTTTAATGTCTTTACCAAATTCCTCGCATTTTTCTTTAATTTTGTGTTCAAAAGTCCAATAGTAAACGTAGATTGGATCATTTTTCTTGAAAAAGAGTCCCCAAAAAAGTTCAATCTCTGCGACAACAGCTATTTTATACAAGAGGTTAGTACAAAGGCAATCATGCTACGATGTAATATTGAAATATTACCTATATAGTGAACATACCTAATATGAATAGATGATAAAATAAAGTAAAGTTAGTTGTTGTTTTCTTTCTCTTTCTTTGGAGGATACACTATATGTTTACTCTTGTATATTTACCAATTTCTGTTTCCTTTTTTCTTTGTGCTTTCAATTGCCCCAGTCATGAGCGCACTATATAGTGAAAACAATTAAAATATAGTCAAACTATATTACATGATGTAGACTTACATTACAACATTCAAAACAATCAATCCCGTACAGAAAGAGAACAGAATTGCCAATATGATCACCATTGGACTATTTGCATCACCACTAAAGACGGGATCAAAAGTACCGGATGTAAAAAACCAAACTGTGGTAAATGCCAAAAAGACATCTTTAAATGGATTCTGTTGACTCTGGTCGCTTAGCGTCATACTTGCTCCATTCAGTAAATCGCTCTCATTGGTTGTCGACATACTTCCTTGATATTTTTCTTGAAAAAAGGCATCGTCTTTTCTTCGAAGCAAAACAATAAACGAGTGTGTAAATGCAACAACAACCATGACTAAAGTAAAGATGATGGGAAAAAATTTCTTTGCCAATCGTAATATAATTTCTGAGAATGTTCCCTTTTTAAAAGTATAGCTAATTAGTTTTTTTAAAATCATGGTATACAAGTAAAATTGATATCTTACAACTGTAGGAATAACTCTGAGACGTAAAAAGAAATGTATCCATAGTACCAAGATGGTTATCGAGCTAACCTCATACTAAAAGAAAAAGCCATTTAATGAGCATTCAGGTCCATACATGTGTTTTCGTTACTTACAAGATAGGTCCCGTTAGTGACCAGCAAAGAAAGTGTTGTAAGTGGAAGAATAAAAGCAGCAAGATCAATATAATTAAATATGGATTTAAAATAGGAAAATCCCCAAGCCCTCATTTGAACCGTTTCTTGGAAAAAGAGAAACGTGCCTGTTGTCACCATCATGGCAATACATCCTAAATGTTCGGTTTTTCGGATGGGTGTGCCCGGAACATAGCCAAAGCATTCTTCGGGGAAGGAAATCCCAAGAGAGTAAAAAACATAGTACACCAAATGGACCACTAAAATACCAAATAATCCGTCTCTTGCTGATTCTCGCCATTTGTGGTCGATAAGCACTTCAATGACATTCAAGGTATGGAATTTCTTTTCAAGTTTCTCGCCTTTAGGATCCGATCGAGAGAAGGTTTCGTCCTCGACTGAGCATCCATATTTGAAGACGTTGTAAACATTGTAGCTAGGCAGGGGGATGATACACATATTTCTTCTTCTTTTGAGGTTTTCCTTTGTATCTAAAATATCATGTGAGTGGAGTGCGCTATAAGAGAGTAAAACTCAATGTATGGAATATGCATTACCTTTAATTACATCCAATCCTTTATAGTGATCCCATGCTTTGTTTGATCTTGTAATTTTATAGAATAACTTCCATACCCAATGGGAATGATACTTTTTAAGATGCTGAATTTTAGTGAAATGATATATACTTGAATAACTGAATTTCTTATGGTACTCGGTAGGCAATAGCCCACTGCGCTTCGGATCAATGTTAATATCTGATAATTTCTGCGTACATCTCAATAAAAGTCCTAAATAATAGTCAGTTAAATGTATATTGGCTATATAAATTCCATTACCTTGTATTTCCACATTTCGAAGCGCCAATAGTGTATCCATCAGCGGAAATAAATTGTTTGAATTAAAATGATGATACTCATAGAGTATTTCATTGAAAAGTAGCTCGAATAGGTCATATTTTCTGTGCTTAATAAGAACGGTAAGAAAATTTTCACTTTCTTCTTCGGATTTCGGAAAACTAAATATTGTCATTGGAAAGTTGTTGTTTATAAGGATGTCTTGAAAAATAGACTGACCATCGTCAAAAGATGCCAGCATGGACAGAGCTCTGTTTCCTGATCTTGTCTTAAAAAAATTGGTAGCTTTCTCTTTGTCGAAAAGTTTATTTCTCAATAAGTTTTTTATTTTTTCAGCGATGTTAGGTTCGCAAATACTGTCTGTGTCATCAGCGTTATCTTCTGTTTTGGTATCGTTGGGTTTGCTCCCATGGGTATCCTACATTAATAAAATAAAATAAAATGAGCATATGTATATATATTTATTCATACCAAAATTATTATTACCTCTTTAGGAGCTTTATGGTCATAGTAAAGGCAATATAATGCTTGTGATAGGCTTTCAATTTCATTAAAATCATTTGTTGGTTGTCGATCAAGTTTAGGTAGCGGTAAAAAGAATTCATCCTTGCTAGCTTTATTGGAATGAGCATCCTCAACGTCAACTATGATTCGTCCCGCGTCATTCATGAATCGAATGTGTGATTCGTCGTCCTTTTGTTGAGATATTTTCCAAATGTCCTTAAAGTTTGATTCAGTGTGGTGTCCTTTATATGCTCGGATGAATATCAAATTGGCTGATTTGTCTTTGTATTTCTCATCAATCGAATATAGAAAATCAAGAACCTTGTTATTGTCGCTTCCTTCAATAGTGGATGTAAGTTCCCATAGCCGAACCGTTCGCTGTCCAAATCGAAGTACGTAAAGAGCATTTTCTTTACCAAGAGGTTCATCATCTTTAACAGGAGGGGCAGTTATTTCATAACAGATTTCTTTGTCTTCCTTCTGTTTCTTTCCAATTTTCATCCATTTGTATTTACCCCATAGCATCTTGCCTTGGGTACCATTAGATTCTTGCTCGAAAATGAGAGTTTTTTTGATCCCTATTTTATTTGTGTCTTGAACGTCATTAAAAAAAATACCAACAAACTTGAAGTTATAGAATCTAGTTTCGGATGTGGTGTTCATGCTGTGATACTTTTTAATTTCTTTAATATCGATAACCGGGCAAGGACTTCTAGTAAAGGCACCATCATTCTTACTGTTTGCTATACATCTTTCTTTCTCTATTAACCATACTTCAAAAAACGTCTCTGCTTTAGCTCCAGGCACGTCATCTCCATACACATTGATTCCAGCAATAATCAGGTAATGTTGGTAGTGGCAAAACCTTACAGCTCTCACCCTAGAGTGAGCTTCATCCATTTTTATACCCTTTGGACTAAGAGAATGGAGCTTTAATAGAGTCTCAGTATCGTAGAGGTTTACACGTTTTTCTTTTCTATTATAAGTAGCAAGATGGAGCTTATCATCGGATACAGCCATAACGCATTCTTCTGTTTTCAAAACAATCGATGTGATCAGAGAACCATCAAAGAGAGACCAAACCTTGGTAATGTTGCAATTATAAAATGTCATCAGAATATCATCCTTGATCAGTTGTGTCATGCTGATGATTTTTTGTGCTGCATTGTCTTTAGGAGGTTGCACTGCATTGTCTTTTGGAGAATGTTCTCCATCGTCTTTAGAAGATTGTGCACCCTTGTCTTCAGGAAGTTCACCAGATATATAGTATGCCCAAGACACTTTTGGAGGATCAAGTTTTTTTACTCGTTCAAAATCAGCTATGCCCTTATGGATATCCAACAGGCTATAGTTCCATCTTCGATGTATACACACACTATGTGTATTCACCAAAACAAGCCTGTCATTCACATACACCGCTCTTCCGTTGAATTCTATATCCAAGTTGCCTTGAAATCCATGTCTGAAAACCCTGCATCCTTTGAAGTCGCTCTTCATGTCTTTTTCATCGTCATTGTCCGTCTTGTTGTCGGTTCCTTCCTTGTTACTGTTCTTCTTGCTGGTGGTCCCTTTCTTGTGACTTTTATTCTGTTGTATATTTCTATAAATCGGATTTCCATATTGGTCAACTTCTAGAGATGATACAACCGCATGTCCTTCGGAAGAAACAGATAAAAACAAATACGTATTTTTAATATTAAGATGCTCTATAGGAAGGTCTTCCTTGATTATATATCTTTCGGAAAACTCCAATTCATCTTTGCCATTTTTAAGATTGTAAACATAGAGTCTAAAGCCAGTGTCTACAAATGCTACGTAGTTGAGATCTTTTGATATATCTAAAAGCAGAAAGTTGGAGGAATTTATTGACGTATCACAACCACTATCGTTAGCAGGATGTTTGGTTCGTAAAAAGTTCTTTTCAAAGTTTTTATGTAGTTGTAGCGATGGTCTATGTAATGGTAGCAATGGTGCCATTTGTAAAAATAATACGTGTCTTGATTTAAATAAATATACTATAAGAAGGGAGACAATTGAAGGATTTTGATATGGTGCTTTTATATATGATCTGCTGTTTTTCTAGAGTAGGGCGGCTGAACGTATTCTGTGCATTACTATTTTCCAATGGCGTAGCGAACTTAGTTTCACAAGGTGGGGGAGGATGAAACTTTAACTACTCTTAGCATGTTTGTTTGTAACACGCTAATTAAGAACTATGAATAATAAACTGTGAAGGTTATACCAACACTCCTGAAATGAATTGAAAAAAAAGGTTAAGGTATATTCCGATAGTATGCAAAAAAAAATAGCATGTTAAGATACAAATGTACTTTTATGTTGTAAAGATATAACCAATGAGGAAAGATTTTTTTTTAAAAGAAGAGAAGGTACTAAAAACGGACATGTCGCTAGTTTATCATCCTTAAATAAGGGATAGTTTTGGCACAGTGATTTTTATTACATTTTTATTTAACATTCGGACTTTTCCTATTACCATTTATAACTTCTCCGTACGCATTTTACGATAAT
>VCJL01001438.1:43084-54087 GCA_024139405.1 Backusella mclennaniae | reverse complement strand
TTTTTTTTTTATTATCATTGAGCATAAAAACTAGTTTTTATAAAAAAAATATATAACCTAACAACAGCTCCCATTTTGAGTTTGCTGATGATTAGAAGAATCCAAGCGAATATTTTCGTTTTCATTAGCGATAGCATCTGCATTTTCTTCTTCGAGCTTCAAAATGGCTGTGATTAAATGACGTGTGGCTTCATCAATGTTGTTATTGTCCTTGGCAGAAGTTTCAAACCTATTTTATGAATGTTTAGTCTCTTTGTAAAAGAGAGGATGGAATAAAAGGACATTTACCATTGTAAAAAGCCATTCTCCTTACAGAATTGATCCATTTCAGTTGGGTTGACATGCTGACCATGTCCCTCTTGGATCAAATCAGTCTAAATAAGATTAAACCTTGAATATTACAGCCAAAATTAAGAAGTGTGATATCGTGTGTTATACCTTGTTGGCCAATAAAATAACAGGAATTTGACCTCCACCCCAGACATCAGGTAATGCAACTTTTGTATCAATATCCTTCTTCCACTTTGATACGCCTTCAAATGTCTGTGGACGAGTCACATCATATACTACAATCGCGCCTAGTGCCTCTTTATAATAGACGCGTGTCATGTTGCCAAATCGCTCCTGTCCTGCAATATCCCACAGCTGAAGTCGAACAATAATATCAGGTCCCCATTGAATCACTTTGAGTGCAAAATCTACACCAATCTAGACGACACAAGTCCCATTTAGTAAAAACGAGATACACCCATATAATGAATATAAGAAGCTTACTGTTGATTTATAATTACTTGAAAAGATGTTGTGAACGTATCGACGAATGATGGAGGTTTTTCCTGTGCCGAGATCTCCCACAACCAAGATTTTATAAAGGTATTCTCTCATCTCTGCCTATTTAGAGAGTTGTAATATTAGTATTACTTTGCTATACATAAAGAGCTAAAATAAAGATACCATTCTTGCTGTATTTTGTTTTTGTGAATAATAGTTTAAGAAAAGGTAAAAAAAAAAATACTTGCACGCAAAAATAAATAAATAAATAAAAAATAAACCTTATTTTTTAGTCAGTTTTTTTTTGCATCTTGTTCTCATTTGTTTGCAAAAATAGACTTCGCAGATTGTCACACTTGGTTGGTTTTTTTGTTAAACAATTTTCGCAAAATAACACACCTTTTTTAGTGTTTTTACAAAAATTAATTTGGTCAGTGTGCAAATATTTATTCGCGCGGGGGAAAAGGGGTGAGAGGAAACATTATATTGATATATCATTAGCAAAGAGATGTGAAAACACAATATAAACTAATCTCAAATGAAAAACGAACAAACCATTGAAAACGGCTGTCTATCTTGGGATATTGTTTCCACATCTCACTTTTGGTTTTTTCAAGTACTACTTGTATAAACAAACTCAAGCTATAAAATCACTAAACTATATTTAGTATTGTTCATATCCCCTTTTTCAATTATTAAACTATTGGTGAGTGAGTCTGCTGTCAATGATGCTTTTGTATTACCATAAAACTTTGTTTTTAATAAAATGGGAAGCCAAAGGATATATCATCTACTCGTGTGCGTATCCAATTCTCTTTCAAGCTCAGCCATAGTCATCAATCAAAGGTCGAGCAGTAGCCTCATTTAGAACCCTGGAGTCCTTTAATGACTTCATAATCTGTACTTCCACATCCATGGTGGTTTTGGTATCAACATGAGCAAATATGCGACATCCTATTATCCACCGGCTAGAGCCTGTCTCTATGTAACTTTGCGATTGTTCCATAATCACTATACCATGTATTTATGTATTCTTTAAATAAATAAACGAATCGACTTGCCACAAAAAGGTTACTTTGCTACTCTCTATGACAATTCCGAGTACGATCATTCTTGGATAATTGCCACCAAAATTAATACTTTTAGGTATTGATACTAGAAGTATTATATATCAGCATTATATGTCAGATATTCCAATATAGCTAAAGTGCATATGATGGGATCTGTTGGTCCCTTTTTAAAAAAAAATGACACCTGCTTTGCATCATTTACAAATCCCGGAAAATAGGGTTCTCTGCCAAGCTCACCAACAGATTTAAAGTATTGGGCGAATTATCTTGGCCGAGATTTCCATAAATGTCCTACACCAAAGCGTTTCTTCCTAAGCGCTTTTATTCAACGAATTAATACATTGGTTCTTTTCACATAATTCAAGTAGATTTATTTATAAAATATTTGGCAGAGGGACGATAATTCTAGCAGCATTTAAAAAGATGGAAAATGTCAACCCAATGATATGTTGATACTTCTAATTGGTTCATAACATAATAAGCATGTTTATAAATATATCACATTGATCCATCTTGACACCTTGTAAACGTCCTCTATTTTTACCAATTTTTATGAATATTGTGAAGGGGATTATTTGATTGGCCAATGGGGTTAAATGACACTACGGAGAGAGCCAAGAAATGCATGAAAAGACAATTGAACAAAGCTAAAAAGATAGTCACTTTCATTTCTTTTTATTTATTTATTTATTTTTAATAATAAAGTTTTAGAAAAACTGAATTCTTCTCGGCTCTTTTTTTTCTTACTCTTTTCTTTTTTCGTTTTTATATCATAAAGTATGTCTTACTCTTTTAGTAGAGATAGAACAGCCGAATTAAGAGGAGATGCCACTTCGCCACCTCCTCAGTCGCCGGTAAAATGAAATAAAGTAGATAAAACTTAATTTTTTGTATACTAATTTGACAGATTTAGGGCTCAAGGTATTAAAAATAACAAGCCATGTATGTGTGTAACACTGTGTATTAAAAAATTAGTATCCAGATACACTTATGAGACATCACCAAGGAGACCGCCACAAGCGTACAACAATGACAGTAATTATGTACCACACGAAACATATGAAATGACCACTCCTATCACTAATGTAAGTGATGTGTCTACAATGGCTGGTTTCTTTAGCGAAGTAAGTAAAACACCATTTGCAAGGGATATTGTGCTTATACAACAACTTGTCTTAGATTGATCGCTTAAAAGCTGACATTGACTCGATCAATGTTAGCATTGATCAAATCAACAATCTCCATACAACTGCACTCTCTAGTTTTAATGAACAACAATCAAGAGAAACAGCCAAGCAACTTGAATATATCAAGACGGAAACACAAAGAAAAAATCAAAGCATTAAAAATCGTATTAGAGGTAAATAAATACAATTTTAAAACAAGGAATAAAAAAAATAATGCTATTTCCAGATATGGAAAGTTTAAACACTAGATTACCAAATGATTCTGACACACAGATGCGTAAATCGCAGGTAAGGTTTTATTACTTGGGAAATTACCATCAGTGTCATTCATTCACATTTAACCTTTTTACTTTATACACTAGACGGCTGCTATTAGAAAGAGATTTTTGGATGCCATTCAAAGATATCAAGATGTAGAGCGCAACTATCAAATGAAGTATCGCCAAAGAATTGAACGACAAATTAGAATTGGTAAAATAACAACAGGGGTTACTTTATTTATTATTGGGTTTAACACATAGGGTATTTAATCATATATCTCTTCTTTGATCTTATAGTCAAACCAGACGCAACACAAGATGAGGTGGATGATATTATTGATTCAGATGGACCACCTCAAGTATTTGCACAATCGGTAATAGCAATGATAGTGTATTAACTAGTATCACCAGTGACTTATATACATTATATTATATTACTATATATATAAAGTTAATGCAAGCAGGTAGACAGGCTCAAGCAAAATCTGTTTTATCCGAAGTTCAAACAAGACATAGTGATATAAAGCATATTGAGAAAACCATTGTGGTACGTTTATATATATCAGAATTTCTTGTATGTCTGACATCATCATTATTATCTCCATTAGGAATTGCATCAATTATTTATGGATATGCAAATGATGGTAGAGCAACAAGGAGAAACTTTGAACAATGTTGAACAAAATGCAGAGACGACGGCCGTTAATTTAAACGAAGGCAGTAAATTCTTAACTAGAGCAATAACTACTGCAAAATCGACACGTGCTGTTAGTATTCATTTACTTGATGGTATTGGCTTGTATATATTTATTTATTTATTTGACTTTATAGAAAAAATGGTGTTGCTTCTTCCTTTGTATTGGTATTTGTGTCATGATTGCCATTCTAGTATGGTGGTTTGGTTTTGGCCATGTGGTAAGTTTTAATAAAAGCAACAACAACAATAATAAAATATCGCATATTTTACTCATCATGATGATTAAATAGGGCGTTGGAGGAAGCAGCGACAACAGCAACAGTGCACCAGCTACCACCACCATTGTCACTACTGCTACCCCTACTCCTACTCCTACTGCTAGTTAATTACTCTTTACTATTATTTTCGAATAAATCCTAATATAATACCTTATTATTATTTAACTTGTCCGTTGAACCATTCATGATGGTGATTAAAGTGCTCGGAAAAACTATTTAAATCCGTCAAAAGTATCTTTTTTTTTGGGCTGTTATCACCCCAGCTTTTTATTGTAAAACATCTTTAAATCATTCAACTTTCTCTTTTCTTTTCCTCTAATATCTTAGTTATTTTTTAGCAATTTATATACTTTATAGCGAATAAAAGTAGTTGGATTCCGGATGATTTGAGTAAATTCATGCAGAGTCATTAAAGCTAAACATGGCCAATGAAAATAAAGAATGAAATCTAGAAAATCTATTGGGTTCCACCCAAATGCATCTTTCCAGTATCAATTCTGAACTGGCAAGGGCCAACAAGTGTGTTTTCATCAGGACCAAGAATGTTGAAATAAATATAAATATTTACTTATTTGTTTTCCTATTATCCTTTGTGATCCTTTTTTCTATTTAACATAACTTATTACCTAACCATATTCCTTTTTTTTTTAGCTAAGCAAGTCAGTTTTCGTTATGAACCTAGAAAAAGAACAGAATCTTCCTTTACCAAAAAATAAACGCCTAGTACGACAGTAAATGGTATGCCTACTTCATTTTGGTAACCTTTACCTATTATAATATGTAAGCTACTTGTATTGCTACTAATAATTACCAGGTAATACTTGGTGAAGAAACTACTTTTTCTCATTTCATTTGGTAGTATACACTATTAAAAAGTTGGCCATGGTGTAAAAGAGAAAGTTTACTTGTATCAAATACCAAAGAATGTGATTATTATCGAATCTTTCGGCATTCCTCATTTCCTGTATTTGATACAGTTTTGTTCGTATATTCCTCTCTTTTTCATCCTTTATTTTTATATATTTAATGGAAGGAAACAAGATTGTATCATAACCTAAAAAGTAAGTTTTGTAAAATCTAAATTGTTTTTTTGGAGATGAAAATGAAGACTTATCTATAAATTAAACCTTAAAAAGAAAATAAAAAGGCAGATTAAGAATGAGGAAACTTTGTTTAATTCTTCTACTTTTTACCTCCATCTATTGTCACAAAAACAGCTATCGTATTCCCAAATGTCCACCTGGAGAAGAATTTCATCAATGCAGAAAAATGGAACCGAATTGTGACACAAATATACCACCCATATCCTGTCCGTACATATGTAGACCAGGCTGCTCATGTATTCCGGGATATGCACGTTATGGCCGTCGATGCATCCCTCATGATAGGTGCCCTTCAGCGAATCTATCACCTATACAGACTACTGTTCACATAAAGTGTCCTTTACATCAGGTCTATCGGGAGTGTGGAAGAGATCAATATTGTGGGAACCAATTAAGAGTAGAGGAGTGTTCACCAGGTTGTAAATGCAAAGACGGCTATGTTAGGAGTGGTAACGAGTGTGTTTTGCCTTCAGATTGTAATTTACTCGTGTTCAACTTCTTTCCTATCGCCCAAATAATCCGAGATACTCACAGACATCCAAACTTTCACCCTTATGGTGCTGTCAGGTACAAAGCAGATCCTAAAACAAGGATGTCTTTCCAGAATCCAAACAAATATAGTACAGTAACAGCAATTGCATCATCGCCATCACCAACACCTTTGGAGCATGTATGCCCTTTAAACCAACAATTTTATTCATGTATTGGTTGCCAACATACATGTGACAACAAAAAGATGTCCTCTACATGTATGTTTGAATGTATCCATGGGTGCGGGTGTAAAGAGGGGTATGTACGAAATCCGGATAATGAATGTATATTACCCAATGCGTGTCCGACAGTTTATTCGGTTCAATCAATAGAAGAAGAGTACATAACACCATTAATTGAAGATACATCTTTGGATTCAGCTAGTAGCAAAAATCTACCTATAGAACACGAAGCCGGATCGTCATCTCCTGATGACTCAACTAGTGCAAAGTCATTTATAGAAACAGAATCGGACGAGAGCCAAGAAACATCTTTAGAGGAACTTTCATCCCAATACACCACCTCCACTTGGACTTTTAATTACAGCGATTTTTTAAAAAGTCAAGAGGAAGAACTCGGGTTTACAGAAGTAGTTGAATCACAGTATGTAGCCGTCCCTGTTCAAGATGGATGCGGTATGAATGAAGAGCCTAGTGTTTGTGTCGGATGCGAACGTACATGCAAAATGGGGAGTCACACGCATTCATGTCCCAGTATATGTAGTCTTGGTTGTGCCTGCAAAGACGGATTTGCTCGTGATGAATTAAATCAATGTATACCCTCATCCGAATGTCCTCCACCTGAAAAAGAATATGTTGATGAGAACGCATTACCGTTTACAACTTTGGATATGGATTCGGTTATAACAATAGCACCTTTTATCGAGTGTCCAGTAAACCAAATCTACAAACAGTGTGTGGGTTGTGATCCACTTTGTGAAGAGGGCGGTGTTCCACGAGACAAGACATGTTTGGATCACTGTAGACCGGGTTGTGGTTGTCTTCCAGGTATGGTAAAATCTCGTGATGAATGTATGTTACTTTCAGAATGCCCGTTTACGGATTTAAAACAGCCAGAGCTAAGAATAGCAGAGATAGACAAAGAGAACGGAAAGAATAGTACGGATATGTGTCCTGTAAATCAAAAAATGAAGACATGTATAGAGTGTGAAGGTACATGCGACTTTCCTGCGGGATCAACGGATTGTATCGATAATTGTTCTAGTGGGTGTGGTTGTAAACAAGGTTTCTTAAAGGATGGGAATGGCAATTGCATACCTCCATCCCAATGCCCGTTATTAAGGAAGAGAGCCGGTATTGAACCGCCTTGCCCTATCAATCAAATCTACAGAGAGTGTAAAGTGTGCGATGAATATTGCGATGGAATGATACGCTCATGCCCTAAAATATGTGTACCTGGATGTAACTGTGCTCCAGGCATGGTTAGAGATGGAGTTCATTGTGTAAAACGGGACACTTGTCCAGTATAGATTATTTGTTTTTTTATGTTGAGAGCTTCAAGTCATTTTATTATTTTATAGCACTGTATTCTACCCATTAACAATATAAAATAAACAGTAAAAACGCCCAAAAAAAAAAAGATATTTTAATTTATATATATTATATACATAGTAGCATTCTCTTTTATTATGATGATGATTCTTTATCAAATAGTTTCCACTCCTTAATTCTCATCCAACAATATTCAAAGAAATTGCCCATCAGCATCACAGTAGTAAACCATTTCTGTGACTTGTCGAAATTCCTTTCCAACTCATTGACACTTTTATAAAAGCGACGCACATTCTCCTCAATCTCCTTTAATTTAATGTTGGCACCCTCCAGCTCATAAACAAGTTTTAGACTCTTTTTCTCCATGTCATACAACCCGCCCTGAACACCTTCTTGCAATTGCTGAAATTCAAGTGATTGCTGTTCCATTTTTTTGAGTTTGTGCGCATCACGTGTGTGGAGCTCGTGCAAGTGATTTGCCATTTGTTGAAAATCATCTGCAAGCGCCTTGACTTGCTCCAACTGATCTGTTACGGTGTGTTGTTGCTGCATCAATTTTAGGTAACCCATATAAGTCTCAGTATCGATATTTATGATTGGCTGCGAAGCGCTTGAATTGATTATGGGCTCTGCCTCTTCTTTTTTCTCCTCCCCCTCTTGTTTCTGTTGATCTTGTGAGTATGTTGAGTCCATGGCACTCGGTTCATTATAACCAGCCACGAGCCATGGTTTCGTCATAAAAGAAGGTGAGTCATCCATGACGAGGCGATGTGTATCATTAGCAGACGCTGAATGACGGAGGGTTGCCATCAACGGCCGGGTGATATCGAGAGAAGGTACTTTTGCGTGACTAGGGGAGGCGGAGCCACTATGAATTGTCATATCCGCTTCATCCGGTAATGGTGATCCCTTTGTACTACCAATCTCCTCGTCAAGTGATGATATATTTGAATCCGAGTTGTTTGGTACATATGCAAAAGGGGAAGTAATACTACTACTACCACCAGAATCCGAGGCGGAACTTTGACCAAGTGATAAACGACTCTCGTTGATGTTTGACAAAGTCTTCTTTTGTTCTATTGTCCAGGGAAAAGATCTAGAGCGAGAAACAAATAACGTTAATGCGCTTTAAAGTAAAGTGACTACTGTGTTGTCTTGCTTTACGTTGTCACCCTTGTAAACAATGTCCCTGCTATTTTTGATGATTTTGCTATATTTTAATAACCCATAGAACGGTTTTAAGTTTGGCTGTAACAAAGAAAACAGTGATGTATTTATAATACATTACATTTTAGCTTGGGTCTCCAAATCATTCTGAGACTTTCAATTGTTGCGTGATATCGAAAATATTCAGGGTCAGACACTTCTTCCTGTAACGAAAAGTTTGTTGTACCCGAAATATCATCTAGCTTTAATTTTAGCACTCTGGATACTTTTGAATGACTGGGTACATGTAAATCTAATTTTTTAAGTGTTTCCAAATCTATGAATTTTGTGTAAGGAATCCCTTTATGTCGCTATTTTTATGAAGAGTCAATATTTGTATTT
The DNA here is from genome assembly GCA_024139405.1 of Backusella mclennaniae. Taxonomy (NCBI): domain Eukaryota; kingdom Fungi; phylum Mucoromycota; class Mucoromycetes; order Mucorales; family Backusellaceae; genus Backusella; species Backusella mclennaniae. The sequence continues at coordinate 45,131 of VCJL01001438.1, read as the reverse complement.
ATTTCTATTTTTATTTTTATTTTGTTGAATTATGATGTGCTCAATATTTACTTGATAATCGCCGATATGTATTCTAAATGTGTCATATTCAAGAAAAGGATCTTTTACCATCTATTGGTGGATAAATATAATTAATATCCTAGTCACTTGAGATCCAAATCTACTTACTGTATGATTTGTTTCTTGTAATTTATTTCTGCATACAATCAATTTCGATATAATTGATGCCAGTAAGTGTGGCTCTAACCATATTTCTTTTAATGAATACTGTTAAGATTCCATGTGATGAGCACTAAATAATAGGTGGATGTGTTTGTTTTGAACTTTTTCTTTTACCTCTATCGATTTATTGATTGGATTGTAAAAGTCATAAAACTGCTGAAGTGCAAATGTTGTTTGGTCGCATAATAATCCATCAATATACTCTTTGTCCAATAATTTAAAAAGATACAAGGCTATTTGAATAAGGCAGACAATATTAATGACGGCATCGTTAAAATCAACAGTTTCAGCTATCCGATAACATGTGGTAAATTCTTTTTTAAAACTCGCCTCTGGTAATGAGAGGGAAAGGGCATTACGACCTGAGCATTTTGTTCGTTTTAGGTTAATGTTCACATAGGCTTGCTGAATCCAGGCATCATGGTCACCATTGGGTATCATTACCATATTCATATCATCTGGTAATTTATTTGTATCGGTTAATAGAATATATCCCTTCGGTGTCTATAATGGATCATTATATTTAGTCTTGTATTCTTTCGTTGAATAAACTATGAATACAAAATGTATTTGATTTTCCACTTTACTTGCCAGTTTATACTTGTGCTTTTCTAAATCAAGCAAGTCCTTAATAGGCCGACGTGGTTTTTGAAGCTCTGTTTCTGATATGGCAATAACTGTTACTTGAATCTATGTTTTATGCGCGTGTTAGGAAAAATAAAACCGTATATTTAAAAATAATTGTGTTGGGATACAAAACTGTATGTGTTTCGTCTCCTGTAAAGGAACTTATAACATTTGTTGGTGTACTGCGATCACATAACCTTTTTTTTATAATGTTTTTCAGTAAAGTATATTATAATAAACTGTATATTTACACATACCATTGCTCAACAATATAAAGCTTATAGCCCTGTAGTGACACACATTCCTCGATGACACTTAAGCCACATGTTGCAGCTACAGAAAGTGCTTTTTTTCTTTCGACAAACACAAAGTGCTTCTTTTCGACCATTTTTTTTTCAAAAAAATCGTTAAAACTACTTTAGATAAATAATAAAAATAATAAAGAAAAGAAGAAAAGAGAGCAAGAGTTTTTTTTAATGAAGGAATAGATTATATTATAGTTATGATTATTATTGTGACTCTAATGTTATCACGCGGTTGGAGTGGTGCTTTAACTTTTTCATGTGATACACTGGGTATTCAGTTGACTACGCGCAAAATGGTACGGCTAAAAGCAGCAGCAATTAGAGCCATAAATCCACCAAAAATAAGGACAGGGGTAACGGTGGATAGTTGGTGTTTATCCTTCACTGCTTCAGCTGCAGCAAACAAAAGGGACGATATGATTGCTACTGCAAACTGAGGAAATACTACATACATATTATGGACACCTAATATCATTCCGGAATCAAACTCTTCTTCTAATATTGAGCTTTCGTTTTCAATCACGCTATCACTGGTGCTGCCTTGGCCTTGGTTCGTTATTTGGCGCTGTTCATCTTCATAACTTACATACTCTCCAACAAGGGAGAACGGGATCCACATCACAATTGCCCAAGGAACACCCATCATTGCCAGCACTACAGTTGCTCCGGTCACGTTTGTCACGAACCATGATGATATAAGCACAGCTGCTACTGTCAAGTGAGAGAGAGTATATATATTTAAAATCGACAGTAGTTTGAACTTCTTATAGTTTGCAGAAAGTATAGGAAATACAACACCAGCAATCACTGATATCACTGAATAGCACAGCAAGGCAAATGAGCCTGCTCTTGTTCCTTTAGCCCATGATTCCTTATCGTCCATATCAGGATGG
>VCJL01001436.1:51439-64948 GCA_024139405.1 Backusella mclennaniae | reverse complement strand
TTCAAAAAAAAAAAAAAAAGGGTGTTCTCCCCCGTTATTAACATTTTTTTTTAGCATATGTCTACCAACAGTATTGATTCCAATCATTAAATTATCTACGACACCAAGAATAATACCAGAAGAATTTAGGCCTAGCATGTTACGCCGGGTTATTTACTGGTTATTGGTGCTGATTGTGGTTATTTTTGACATACTTTTGATAGTCAAGCACGCTACCACTGTAAAATCCACAATAGTAATAGGTGTGGCGGGTACTGCCTATTTATTGTTTTTATTATTTTTACTTATGAAACCATTGGATGTGAAGCTACCAACAGAAGATGGATGGATGACTTTGCCACAGCATGACAAGGAAAACCAAGTGATTTAAAATAAACAACACCAAATATACATATAACTTATTATTTATAAATACATACACTATACACAGTTTTATTATTTTTAAAAACGAAATGGATTTTCCTTTACTAAATATACAACTATTTTTTTGATTCATACTAAAAGTTGAAGTTTATATACACTTGTTAAACGTGGATCATTCGTATTAGCCATGGTAAAAAATAAAATTGGCTTTGTTGCATTGCCATTTGAGATCAACTGGATACGCTGACCTTGTATTGCTTGAATAAGCTCGGTCTAGAAAATAAATTAAGTTTTTGGTATTTCATTCATGATCGAATATAACTTACTGTTTCAAGATGACGTATTTCAATCACAGACCATGAAAAGGCAACAAGATAAGGATAGACCATTGCTATTCTATTCACATGTGATTCAAATCGAATATGATGTTGAGTGAGAGGATAATCAAGCGAACAAAACCAGGCGTAATGTGAATTACAAATGATCCCAACATAATTACTAAATGTGCGAGGCAGTAGCACAAAGCCTATGTTGGACTCTGCTGTCAATACTTTTGAGTCCACAACATGTTGCTGAATCTCACAATCCTGTTCCTCTTGCGTTGATGATTCGAGTGGTGTGATGCTGATACGTTCAACACCGTCCTCGTTGGATTGAATAAATGCATCATCATCCATTAACTGTATCGTATTCGGATTTTTTATCGAGACTTTATACGTCTAATGTAAAAAATGTAAATAAAACAACGTACATGTAAAAAAATATGTTCCAAATGCATATTTTTTACCATTTTGTATTTTTTAAACCAATGATGTGATTGACCTGCGGTAGGCACAATCACAACCAACCAGATATCGTCTAGCTCTTGTGTGAGGTACACAATAACGGATTGATTTCTAACTTTGCCTGTAGTGAAACAGATGACCGAGGATCGTTTAATCATACACCAATCTTGAGCTGGATTATCTTTAGAGTTGGATGAACAAAGTGAATGGATCCCATACGCAATTAATTGGCTATTGTTTGCTCCACTAAAAACAATGAGTTTATCATCGAGTATTGCGATCTGTTGAACGAATGGAAGTGATAAAACAAGCTGTGGTTGACTGGATCCGTCACTTGGTCCAATTGAAACACCAGTCTGGGTGCCCATTGCAAAATAACTTTCGCTACCTTTAAATGGGTTGTAATAATCTAGTTGAAAAATAAATCAATAATGATAACAAAGTAATAATGTCACTTTCTTACCAAAGGAACATAGACAAGTCACCTTTTCTCGTAGACTACCTGCTATGTTTGATGAAGGTTTTGAAAAAGAACTGGCCAGGGTAGACCCTGAAGAGGCTGATGAAGTGGAGGTGGTTGAAAGTAACGACGATGAACGCCCCACACCTTGGCCCACACTTTGAGTGATCAATTGCACCTTGAACAAATTTTGCTGGCACTTGTTTCTGATTGTGTCCTGTATCAACTTTTCCCATCTTTCCCGATCTGCTTTATAAAAAAATTCGAGTTGGAAAGCAATCTCAGGATAAGCCATATGGCTTATTTTAAGGGTCCGGTTCTGAACCCTTGTTCTTTGGATGGTGGTGTTGGATCGATGGTTTCTTTTTGTTCTCAACAAAGCTGGTTTGGTGCCTAACGATGCTGGTGCAGAGTCTCTGCGTGTAACCTTCACCAACCTGTCTTTATCCATACCTGATGAAACAGGCAAGGACTGGCTCGGGCCCCAGTGCATGTTCTTTAGTTTCAGGATTTGGTTTTTTATCTGTATCGGAATGGATGTCTGGTTTGAATCTTCTTTTGAGAGTTCTAAACGACTCTTTACTTCAGATGTGGCGGTATTTTCAGGCTTGGTTTTTTGATTCCTAAATGAGTTTATTAAATGGTAAGGACTCGATACTATGGATGAGGATGCAAACGATAATCGACGTATAAGCGACGTTGAGTTTGTCGAATCTGATATTACCATTTGGATAGGGATAGGGGTTCCGGTGACTACAATATGTTCTTTTCTTCCTTGGTTTATGCGTGGATGGGTGAGGACTATTGAATGTGAAAATAAAAAAATGTGACAGATGGATGGTTGCAGTGGGTGTGTTGATCTTGCCAGCCATACTTTTTCTTGTTTAATCAGGGTGCTGTCTGAAGGTATGGAAATATTGGCTTGTTCGTCCGAAATATTGGAAGGAATATAGATACTATTGAGTAGCTCTTCACGGCAAAGTTGCTCTTCTGCTTTATTCGTACAGTTATTCATCTTAATCAGTGTATCGTGTAAAATGGCAACAGATGCTTTTAATGCAAGTTGATCTGCATCATCAATTGTATTTTTTAAAATTGCTTCAATCAATAGCTTCATTTTACCAAGCCATAGTGTTGGTGACGTGAGATAATGTCGAAGACCCAAGCGTCGGGTGCACTTTTTGCTACTTTGATCTTCAAGAAACTGGGCAATCTCAGTGTTGTTTTTGTATTCCTTTGTAACACGATAAATAGCCCTCACATGATTTGACGCGTACTCTATATAGGGTTCAATCAAGTTTGTAACATGTTGCAATATAACTTTTCCTACCCTTCCCATAAAGTAACTTGAATGTCTATGGGAAGCTAAAAGATGATAGAACGCATCATGGATATCCATTATATCGAGATAGTTTCCGAAAACTTGATTGTAAAATGATTGTTGACAGGAATCCTGAATAATGTTATCTGAACCCAATAAAGGCAAGGCATAGTTGGTGTGCAATATATGTAGATCTTGGCTATAGTTTTTCTCTTTTACAAGGAATTCACCAATTGCAGCTTGTCGTTTAAGTTCAACGCGCGTGATGGAGCTCAGTAAAAAGGGTGGTGTTTGCTCGATCCAATCTTTATAGCGCTAAAACAAATTCAGCTGTTTTTTTAATATTACAAACAATGTAGCAACTATTCTTAGCATTTTAATGACAATCCATCTTACCATATTTGTACCATCATCGTTGTTTGTTTGTTGGACTATGCGTAACAAACCTGGGATTTGTTTGTTTGGACATAGGGGTGAATAACATGTGACGTTATTGACTTGACATCGTGGAGAGTAGCATCGAGAAAGTGGCGTAAATACTCCATTGATTTGCTTTGTCGTGTCGATTACAAGGCTAGAATCAGATATACTCTTGAGTAAGCGGTGATCCAAAAAACACTCTAATAATTGTGTATGAATAGTGTCATCATGTTCATAAAGAAAATAGGCGATGGTGTTCTTTGTGTGAAACATAAAAAAAAATGAAATTAAAAAAGGAGATTGTTATTATTGTTTTTCCTAAATCAGGTACTTTTTTTCGTCTTTGGTTTTATATTTTGCATACCAAGGCTTCTTGTTTTGATAAGTTGAAGTAGGCTGCAGTCTCTTTAAAAATAGACGAGAGATTTGAAAGTAAAGGTGTCGTTCTCTGTCGAAAAAGATGAAGGTGTATATCCAAAGACTTATTTTTACTGAATTTATCATCATTGGCGAGCCAATCTGTTATCGTGCTACTATTGTGTTGCTTCAGAAACAAGCAGAACATTTTTTTTTAAAAAAAAAAAAAAGAGAAGAAAAATGGTGATTTTCCATATTTAATGCAAGCGATATTAATAGAAACAACCAATTAAGAGTATATTGTTATTGTTGTTGTTTTTTTTATAAAAAAAAAAAATAACGTTAAAACTTTGATAAAACTGAGATTTTTCTGGTACAAAACGACTTACAAGTTGGTATGACATATTTTCGAGCGAAAGAAAGGTGCAAAAAAGAAAGAAGGAAGCAAATAAAAAAACAAAATGCTAAATTAAGTGGTTCTGTCATGTGCCTTTTACCATGCTCATTAGGCAGAAATCACCATCTCTCTTTGCATTTAATGACATATCTTATTCTTTGTCAATGTATGCTATTACTTTTATATTTTAGGACATGGGATATATGAATATCACACGTAATAGATTACATAGCTATGAAGCTACTTTTTCTGTTCATTAAATATTATGGTATGCATTATAAAGTACATGAATTAATACCCATCGGTGGTGAAACCAGATTCTTCCTCAAAGTGACGCCATGACCCAAAAAAAATCAAGAGAGACTCAAACATAGCACTGTACAACGATAGCAGGGGAATACAAAATTAGTTCATGTAAATAAGTAAAATGATAAATATTCAACCATCTTTCCGTCGTTAATGATGAAAAGATCAGTTCCCATTTTCGATTTGTCTTAATAATAGATACAATTTTTTTTAATAGCAAGGTCACCTTTCTTTTTTTATATGCATGCTCTCACGTTGCTTCTCGAAGTATGAAAATACTTTATTTGTAAACATTAATAATAATAGTATCATAAACAAACATCGATGCCTAAAAATTATGCATAATACTTAATATTTCTGTATGTCTCCTATAGGCACGAAACGTATACAGAATAAACTACTGTTTTCAAATACATCTTGCCTTTAATCTATAGTTGGGTTAATATCCTACTTTGTGATAAAATTTATTAATATTGGTGCATATATATATAAATTTACATATTTGAGCATCATATGATCTTATCGACACACTTGAAGTTCATTGTAAAATGTTGTATAAAAAATAAAACAAAAAAATCTAGACTATGTTATGTATCATAATACTTTATTCTGTTATAGCAGTTTAAATTAAATATGAGCATACGAATCCTCGATATTTTTAATGGTAATACCAACAACTGTACTGGTATTGATTTAATTCAATTTTAAGTCAAATTTTCTCTGTTTACCATGTTATTGATCGTTAAAAAATTGGTCCAATTTGATTGCAACTGGTTCAGATGGAAGCAGATAATCTTTATCAAGACTATTTTTAGATTTCTTAAATAGAGATATCCAAGGTATGTCAACTCGTTATTTCGTTGATATCCCAAGGGCAAGAGTTTTTATTAGAAAAATCATATCAGAATATGAGTTTAATCGTTATTAGTTATTCCGATCATGGTCGGATCACAACGATACAAATAAGATTCTGATTCGCATCTTGGACCTGATTATAATATAGTAAGCATTTAAACCATGCTACCGAAGTAAATACTGTGAGATATCGTTAAACAGACTGAAAGCATCTAGAATATGCTGGAGGGAATGGAAATGGTTTTTTTAAATTTATTTTTATATATAAAGCCCAGCTTTTGAAAAAAAAGAAGAGAAAAAGAAATACATATATACATCTTTAAAAAAAATCTCGATAAGCAATGAAAATCTTAGCAACTGTTGGCCTTACATTAGCGTTGACATGTGTTGCCAGTGGTAAGTACTTTTGATGACTACTATACATTTATATTTGCTAATATAATTTTCAGCATCAAAGCCTGAAAGTTCTAGTCAAGAAGTCAGCATGTTACAGAGCGGAACACAATCAGATATCACAGTCCCAACAGATGCATCTGAAAAAAAGCACAAAAAGAAGCATAAGAAGCATAAGAACCACAAGAGTAAACATAAGAATAAAGGCTCAACTGACGCCTCTGAAACTACTGAGGAGCCTCCGGAGAGCAGTGGCATTGAAGCAAGTAGCATTCCAAGCAGTATTTTAAGCAATAGTGAAAGTAGTGTTTCAAATAGTATCGGAATTACCAGTACAAGCAGCATTTCAAGCAATAGTGAAAGTAGTGTTTCAAATAGCATCGAAATTACCAGTATAAGCAGTACTGAAAGTTCCAGTAGCAGTAAAAGCACCAGTTCAGGTAGCAGTAAAAGCACCATTGAAAAGCCTAGCGATCCCAGTGTGCATATTCGCAAACACACGTATAGGTATAAACTCCATGCTGATGGAAATGGCAGCCACAAGGACGGACATGACGGGAATCACGGCGGAGGACATGGTGGAGAAGATGATCACGAAGGTGAACACAGCGAGGAAGGGCATGGCGAAAAGGATCGTGAAGGGAAAAATCACTATGATCACAGCGGAATTGATGTTGAAACAATACCTCCAGTCATGGTTTTCAAGACTGTCACATTAGCTGGAGCATGGGATCCCAAAGAAACTGTACGTTCAAATAAGTATCTTAAATTCAATGCTTTTACTAACTATTCATATACAGGATGAAAGCGGTGCAAATGACCATTGGGACCACGATAACAATGAATGGAATGAAGGTGATGATTGTGAAGACGAAGGTGATGACGAAGGTGATGATGGAGAAGATTTTGAAGAAGAAGAAGAAGAAGAAGGATATGATGATGATTGTGACGAAGAGGAAGAAGAAAATGATGATTATGGTGAAGAGGACAATGGCGATGGTGGCGATGATGATGATAAAGATGGGGAAAAGGATGGCGATGATGACAAAGACGGCAATGATGACTGGAAGCATAAAAAGTATCATGCCAATTCCATAAATTCATTTTCTATGATAGAAGAAGCATCTGACCCGAGCTATGATAACGACTTTGGTGCTGCATCTGCAGCGTCTGCTGTAAAGGCTAGTTCCACCAGTACACCATCTGTTCAAGCAAATTCAACTTCTACTTCAGCAAGCAAGAGTACTACTACTTCTAGCGCAGGTAATCTCCATACTGCTAGCTTATATGTCACTGCAGCTGCCGGAATTGCAGCATGGCTACTCATCTAAGCTATGGAGTTTAACCTTTAATATTCAAAATGTATCCCTGTATCTATATTTTTATTCCTCTACCGTACTAAAAAATAGCAATAATAAATACTTTAAGCTTTGCAGAATATAATCATGAATACTATTGAAAGGGTCTTTTTAGTATACTTTTTTGGTTATGAATATAAATAAATTTGAGTCTTGAGAAAACTGCTAAAAAAATCATGGTTGCTGTTAATTCTTAAAAAAACATCACATCTCATAGAGTAAAATATATTACTTTTCTTTCAGTTTCTTTCAAAAATTTTCCTATTGGTTCTACGATACTTGTTAACTCTTTATGTATAAAACGCCTTCACCTGATGTGCTTCACATGTCAGACTGGTTTAAAGAAAACAAGGTATCCTTGGAAATTATCATTTTTTTTATTTTAAATAAAATCATTTCTTATATGAATGCATTTATAAATTACTTTTTTTTTGAAAGTAAATGGAGTTGCTGTATGAAGAATGAAGATAAAAGTGCACATAATGTAACAACAACACAGAACATGAAAGAGTATTGAATTGCAAGCTCATACGACTCCAAAACAATAGCAAGAGAATCAGGGGGTAGTAAGTCACGAATTTCATTCATGGATTTACGAGCGATTTCGATAATCTATCATTTTAATAGATTAATAAGTGTATTGATTTAGCAAAAACGACCTAAGTTAGTTTTATTCACTTACTTCTTCTGCATCTGGACCAGTGATTCGCTTGGTTAAATCACTTTTGATAACACTTTGAAAAATAGCAGATGCTCCAGATATACCTAAAACACCACCACAAGAGCGGAACAAGTAAGACATGGAAGTAATGGTAGCCATATCTATTATTCAAAACCATTAGCCACTGTACCAGATATAATATTTTCTCAAAAGTTTTACCTTCACTACCAACGCATGATAACATCGAGATCAATGCTGCAGTTATAATACAACCACCTGCCCAGCCATCAAGTGTAAAACAGAAACTAATAAACCAAAAAGAGGTATCTCGATCCCACAAGCTTGCTCCCGCAGTAGAAATTACATTTGTGATAGCGGAAACAATGAGAAGTTTTCTATACTCTCCAACTCTGGAAATCCAAAATCCTGCTGTAAGCGATCCGATTGAAGCAGCAATGACCCTAGGAAGAATGTAAAATCCACTCATCGAAGCACTATATCCAAGTAATCCTTGGAAGTAAAGAGGGGTTGTGTAAGATACAGCAAAAGATGACATCATACAAAAGAAATTCAATAGTGAGCTTGCGAAAGGGGTACGGCTGGATATGATTGACCAAGGCATCAGAGGATTTTTTGCAACATGCTTCTCAATGTGAAGAAACAACAAACACATAATAAACGATGTAATGAAGAGTCCTAAAACCAATGGATCGCTCCAGGGACGTGAATTTCCACCCATAGATGCTGCCAACGAAAAACATACAACGCATACAACAACTGATATGGAGCCCAAATAATCAATTTTCTTCATTCTATCCCATATGGTCGACTCCAAATCTTGCTCTTTCAAATTATAGTTTGTAATAATTCTAATAGATACATATAGAGACAAGACCAAAAGTGGGAGATTTATGTAAAAGCAGAAACGCCATCCAAAAGAATCTGTCAAAAACCCTCCAATAGGGCCTCCGATTAATGAACCGAGCTAAAACTTTTCATCAGTATATATCTATTGTAATTTTACCACTCTTTACTTACTCCAAATGCAATGTTTGTATACCCTTGATACTTTCCTCGTTCACGTAAAGAAACCAAATCACTTGTAATAATCGATGACATGGAATTTAATCCACCGCCACCTATGCCCGCAATAACTCTACTGAAAACAAGTGCCCATAGATTGCTGGATGCACCACACATTGCAGATCCAACAAAAAATAGAGCAATAGCAAATAACAATGCAGATCGTCTACCGAAAGTATCAGATATACGGCCATCTATTTCAATTATAGCTTCTATTAGAATATTCCATCTCGAACTCTTTTATTTGCTTACATAATGGCTGAAGTGCTGTATAGGATAACATGTAAGCTGTTGCTATCCAAATAATTTCATTGGATCTTATTGAATACGCTATTATTAGTAAGGAAAAAAACTCAAATGATACATATTAAAATCACCAAATAAATACCTTTTAAATTCTGTACCAATCTGTGGATAAATTGTTGCAACAATAGAACTATCAAGTGCAGCCAAGAACACACCAACTTGAAGTCTAAATTGTTTGATTAATTTTTTGTTATAATGCTATATCTTTGAATATAGAAGTGGAAAATACCCAAATAATATAACAAGTAATGAAGACCCATTTAAGCGAGACTTTCGAATCTCTTCTTCTTGTCCTTCTTGAGTGTCGTCCGAACCAGCGGAAGATACCACACTAATTTCCCCGGCGTTCTCGTTTTGAAGAACTACATGATCATTATAATTTGTATTTATATCACCACTCTTTAAGAGAGGCGATCTTTCGGTCGCTGTCATAGTAAGAAAAAAAAAAAGTAAAGAGAGCGAAGAAAAGTATCAATTTTTGTTTTTTTCCTTTTTTTTTTACTCTTAAAAATGGTGGTAGCTGAATCCATCATCCGGAGAAGTCACGATATTGGAGTAACAGTAAATTTAAACTTTATTTTGTTTTCTGTATCAACATTGAAGAGATAAGAGATAAGCCAGGGACATTTTGAGCGAATTACCTTTTATTTAAAACAGCAACTACTGCTGTATCATAACTATGTTTCAAGACAAATTTATTTGAATTATGCACTTTATCTTTCTATTAATCATCCTTTTTTTTATTTTTTTCCCACAATGCATTGTACAAAATTATTGCTGCTTCGTAATCAAAATGTATCAACTCGAAATGCTTTTTTTTACTCAGTAATAGTAGCATAAAGTGAATACTAAAACTTCTTTATGATAAAACTAAAAAGAGCGACTATACTGGAATTTTATATGATACTATGTTTAAATAGATTTCTAATACAAGCAGACGTTATAAAGTGATCTGGTTGTTATGTGCATGCTATTGTAAGGGCTCACTAGACAACCTACAATTTTCTCAGTCAATTAAGTTTTAACAAGACATATACTCATCCCCACCTTGAAATACTATATCAAACTCAGGATGGTTACTCAAACGGCGAATTTTTTCTCATTGAGGAAATAATTTGCATTCATTCCTGAATCATGGAATTATGGAACCAGGATCTATGATAAAATCTATAAGCATGAGATTACATCTCGAACAAAAACTCAATATAGTGGATGTGCACACATTAACTTGAAGCGATACGCTGATCAACATTCTGAAGTATATTGAGAGTATTTACATCACATTAAACGAGTTCCCAAGGAATTGGCTTTGAACATTTTTTGTAATACAAAGTTTAGAAGTTCATGAAAGAAAATTGCATTTAATTGTTAATTGAAATATTCGATAAATTAGCCACCCAATTGAAAATTTATCAGTACAAATATTCACACACAATAGGGGGATTCGCATAACTTTATAACCACAAAAAATAGGATTAGCGAAATTTCATTAGAATTAGCATTGCATTCTTTATAACGAACACAACCATAGTCAATAGATGTTACTGCTTTATTCAAAAAAGGCCATTCCTGAGAATAATAAATCAATTATAAATATGAGATATTCTGATTTCATTATTTGATTTATATATCCACTCTTATTCATTGTTGTTATCATTAAATCCCCAGATAATTTTATACTTTTCCAGTCTAAGGATGTATATTATGATATTAAAAGTGGACTTTATATAGTCTAGTAACGGATTCGAAAAAGAGATTACAAGCCACTCCTTAGATGATATACCTAAGCCATTGGTGGAATGTAGCAATGTATTACTTCATATTATTAAACACAATAAGAAAGCCAGCATCGATACTATAATCAAGAAATGTACTCTTGGCGTTCAAGTAATCAAAAAAACCTTGGCCCTGACAAGGAGATCCTTATCAAAGCCAGGGAAGTGGAAGCTTATTAAAGTAGGGTCGAGTGGTACACCAGCTCCATGGGAGCAATCTAATCATTGGGAGCCCCCTTTCGAGACTCTGGCCACGATTTATGATGAATTATTAGAGAAACGAAAACTGGGTAATATAACCAAAAGTGAGATTTGCAGATTTAAGGGTGTTACCATCGGAGTCAGTTATTGTCCACTTTCTCAATGTAAATGTTTAAGTATTGCGTTTTTCTGTTATTTCATTATTCTATTTAGATTTTTTTAATAGAAAAATGTTCAAGGCACTTTTTATCTAAAATATTTTACAATGATAAATATATAGAGTTCAATACATTTTTGGAGTATTTAAATAGCGTACGTAAAATTTTACAGCACCTTTTTGGCAGTTATCCACAACACAAGATATTACATTGGATCTCTTGTTTCAGGGAGTTCTTGCACTTTAAATTTCAATATTCAACTAATAAAATCGGATAATATCGATATGGAACAAAAATGTTAGAGTTAACTGGTTTAGTCACCCTATCATATCAAAACTCTTGTTTTGAGTTGGTTCGTGTATCCCATTGTTATTTTACTTCCACTTCCATTTTTTAAAAGAAAGTGTTGCTTACAGTTATCGGGAAAAAGTAAAACTTCACATTTACATGCTTATCCTATTGGAGTTTACGCGGTATTTTTTTTTTCGGTGTACATTTTTGGTTCAAAATCTTTGAAGAGTCCTTTAGAATATAAAATTCATCTAGAACTGCGTCAAATAGGGGACACCAAGATATATAAAGTCTACCAATATAATAGCAATAGTAAAGTGGTTTTCAGAATGTTAGTCTAGAGTACTATGAAATGTTATTGTGTAAAGGGTTTGATCTCTCTATTCATTTAAAACTCAATATCAAGACAAACGCCAAATCAAGCAATTTCAGGGGATGAACCTTACTAAATGAAAAAGCCGACAGGTCTACAATTTTTGCATCCTGCCTAGCCTTTTTCGATTTGTAATCCTTTGAAAACTATTTCCTTTAATAAAAAAAGTCAAAACAAACAATAAAAAAAGAAGTACATGTTACACTGATCACTTAGAGGTTTTGGTGATTGTTGTACTTTTAAAATATGCCATTTTTATTTTACCCCTTTTTTTTGCTATCTCAAAATTTTGATATTTAACATCACCTCATTTTTTTTAACGAGCCGCTCAGTTTGATTCCTTCAGAATAAGTCTATTTTATTGCGGTTTACTAAGAGTTTCTTGCTTTCAAAAGGCCAAATACCCATTTCATTGTCCTTCCCCAAAAAAACATGATGCTTGTTGTACGATGCAACCATGCTAACTTTGGATACATGCAGTAACAAGCTCAATCTAATCACATGCGAGTGGCTTGTCTTTCTCCGATTCTTTTCGCTTCTTTTTTGAGCCATCACAATAGGCTTGGCTAGCGTCATGCGTAAAGTTATATTCAACTCAGAAAGAAGTTTAATTCTATCGAGAAACAATAAATGGCTGTCATACACAAAAGGAGTTGTAAATAACAAACGCGTTATCTGAACAAAACAAAAAAAAAACCAGAAAAAAACCCCATTTTTCTACGTTCCTGTATTAATAATAGGCTCGAGGAGTAAGTTTGGAATGTACTCTTGTCGGTTAATTGAGGATGAATAAAGTTGATGGAGTGGACATTCAATCTTCAAGAATCAGCGTTTGGAATTTGGGAGGACAAAAAGATTTACACTCCATGTGGGAAGGTTACTACTCAGAATGTCACGCCATTGTGTTTGAAGTGAATGTAGTTTCGCTTCTATATGTTTAGACGGGAGCCGCGACACGTTCTCTAGGTGTGATGATAATAAATCATTCGGCAGTTGAGACCATAATTACTGATTTGTTAGTATAGAGAAAATGAGTGTGTACGATGCAGCTGAGGTGCGGGGAGATTTATATTGACGCTCGCAAACAAATAGGGAGAGAATGAACACGTCCTTGATAAGATAGCTGGTAACCTTGTAACGCGTTTGAGGAATGATTGTGATAGCTACAAGTCGTTTTTTTTTAGAGTCTAAAATGGCACATCCAGATATGGATTTTAGAATAACATAGTTTTGATATTAGTTTGAACGAAATAAATAGACTTTTCCCCTTATTTCCAAGAAAAAAAGCATCATGATTTTATTTGGATAAAATGTGTTTGTTAAATCAACGAGCGCTTGCATACATAAAAGTCTACTTCTTGTTTTTAATATTTTCTTATCTTTTATTTACGATAATAAAAATGAGGCTTTCGTAGGTACATGTTATTATTATTAAATGGTATATAATTACTTTATAATACAACATTTTTAAAGTAGTTCATAATTTAAAAAGTTTTTATTGTTACTTTATAAACTCTAGCTTTGAACCCAGCGATTTACGGAATCAAATTGAGTAACCCAAACGATATTTTTATTCTAAAATCACTCAGTACAATATGATACAATCTATAAGCACGTGGAGACGATATTATCTAAAAAAAAAAAAA
>VCJL01001436.1:37381-49318 GCA_024139405.1 Backusella mclennaniae | reverse complement strand
TAAAAAAAAAAAAAAAAAAAAAAAAACCAATAATGATTTAAGACTCCAAATCCATTCTAGTTTCAAATTTGATATCCACTTGTTGATCTAAGCCAAGATAGCCATCACTGATCAGATATAATGTGTATTGGTGTTTACTAAAATGAGCAGGTGTATCAAAAGAAAGACTGGTTTGAATTCTATTACCCAACGTTTCATTTGGTCCATTACGCATACTGACACGTTTCAAGGCCAGTAATTCATCATTGGCGGGATCTCCAAGAATCAGCCACCAGGATTCATATTGAGGCTTTGGGAATCTGGGTGCATGGATTTTACCGTCATGTACTTTTTGTCGTACCACACGATTCAAGTTTACTTTGATTTTGTAAGTCGTTTGAGGAATTAAGTATGATTTCTTGGAATCGATACTGGCATCGATATTGATCACAGGAAGTCTATTGATCACACGGCATATCTAACCCATTTGTTATTATTGATTAATAATGATAATGATATTATCGCTTTATCATTTACTTATTTATAAAGCTTACCTCATCTGTTTGCTCATTTGTGAGACCTCGAATGCTCTGAAAGATTTTCTTGATTTGGACATCTGAAAATTCCGTAAGTTCGGCTAAACATTGCAATGTTTTTCCCTATGGACATGAAAAAAAAATAGATGAATAAACAATGTATCTAATTACAATATCATTAATAATAATAATAGTAAAAAGCAAACTACCTTATGACGGATGTACTGGAGCATCTTTGGTCGGATATGAGGTAACGTTAAAAGTGTTGATTCATCCAACCAACGTGCTTGCTTGATGCATTGAAGCATGTTCATGATGGTTAAACTAGTGGTGAGATAGCCATGATCAGCAGAAACATCAATCATGGCCTGTGAGAAACGGATAGCTGAATCCAGAACGGTAATTTGATCCGTAATATAATCCGAAATGGGTAGTTCAAGTCGACTGATATGGGCCTGTACCAAGACATAAGCCTTAACAAATGGAGTCTTAAAGTCACGCATACCCTTCACATCATAAGGCACACATTTTTCAATTTCTTGATTCAAAAGATCTTCATTACAACGTGCGGGAAGCTCTTCATATTCTGGTACATTACTCAAAATATCCAATACGTCGTCAAAGGCGGAGTCCTTTTGTAAACTATCGTTGAAATGGCGAACCGTATTGTGGTGAAGATAGTAATAAGAGGCAATACGTGCGGATATCAAAGGAATCAATTCAAAGTCATCGACAATTTCTACACAGCCTGATTTTTCTAGTCGAGATGCCACATCGCTGATAGTATCGGACAGGAATTTATCAACACCTTTTTGAGTCATATCATCCAAGCCATAAAAAGTGGGATTTTGTTGAAGACGACGGTAAAAATAGGTCCAAGTCAAGTAGTCAAGCGCATCTTGTTTTGTCTTGATGGTACCACCTACAATTTCAGCATTGATGTGGTCATCCAAGAACTTATGAAGACTGGATTCAACAGGGAAAGGTTCATGCAAGAACTTTTTGAAAAAGTTCTTTTTACTATCCTGAACAAATACGCGAGAGATACCTGTGTTGTCGAATTGAGGACGACCGGCACGACCCATCATTTGCAAAATATCTGTGATTGGGAAATCCACATAACGACCTTCCTTGTAATTATAAAACTCAGTACCCTTAATAACAACCAAGTGAGCAGGCAAGTTTACCCCCCAAGCCAGTGTACTTGTTGCAATAAGAATCTGGATTTTCATATTTAGATACAGCTCCTCTACCACCTTTCTATCAGATTCTTTCAAACCAGCATGATGAAGACCAATACCAAATGCAAGTGACATACGAAGTGATTCATCATGTACGCTCTCGAGGAGCATCTCCATCTCCATATCGTCCATGTGCAGCCATTGTCTTGGGTTATCTTCCATGCCACAATAAGCAATCAAATCTTGAGCTGTTAAACGAGTCTGTCTACGTGAAGATACAAATACAATGACAGGTTGTGTAGGTGAATGGGTCTTGATAGCGGCATAGGTAGGCTTATTCATGGTAGCCATACGAGGACAGTAGTGCTTGCCAGGGAAACCATCTATATAGATTTCCAAGGGAACAGGACGAACAGAGTGTCTAAAGTTGAATAGGCCCACTTTATCGATGCCTAACCAATCGGCAAGATCAATAGCATTGGCCAATGCAGTAGAGAGACCAGCAATGCGTACCTTTTGATCCAATTGAGATCCAATATAATTCATACGAGAAACAATAACTTCAAGGATAGGTCCTCTATCACCACCCAATAAGTGAATTTCATCAATAATAACACAGGATACATGACGCACATAACTACGGCTTTGCCAGCTACGACTGATACCATCCCATTTTTCAGGCGTTGTAATGATAATATCAGCAGCCTCGATGGTCTTCAAATCAGGGGTAACATCACCTGTTAGTTCTACAAGTTTCTTTTTCATTGGACCAGTTAACCGTTTATTCCAATCGGCCACACGCTCCTTTACCAAAGCCTTCATGGGAGCAATATAAACCACCTTGGATCCTGGACGATCTCTGAATGCTTGCCACATGACTAGTTCAGCGGCTACAGTCTTACCAGAACCTGTAGGAGCACCCACCAAAGCATTATGATCTGTGTTATAAAGTGTATGGAAGATCTGAGTTTGGACCGGGTTAAAGTGCGTAAATCTCTTTGCACAGATGCCCTCAAGAGCCTCATTTTGGAGTGCAGAAATAGGCAAGGGTTGAAGATCCAATAAATCAGTATGAGGTGGATAGAGTTGAGGAAGAATCAAGTGCTGGAAAGACACAGGCAAAATAGTCTCGGCGCCTAACCAACGATCAGAAACCGCACGGATGTAAATCTGGGAAGGTAAAGGCTCCACTAGGGGCACCGTAAAGATAATTTTGATGGGTTCACCAAATTGTTTCTTGTATAATAAAAAGTATTCTGAGTAGTAAATTTCAACATTTTCAGAATCCTCTGCCCAAATGTACCACGGTTCCACACTACCGTGTACACGGTCGTTCCATACAAAGTCTGGCGTAATTGTGAGCTCCACATGTAATACATTACGTGTAATGGGTGCAATACGAGCGTCGAGACTCAACATGGGGAATTGATCCACACACTTTGCAATCGTCATTCCCATACGCTGGTGATGAACAAGCTGGCCAAGTTCGTTTGGATCCATATCACGCATTTCTTCAACGGATACTTCGTGGGTACGATTCTCAATCTTGTTCATGATATCCACAGGAAGACCCATCTGGCGAAGTGGATGCTGGAAGGTCCACATACGCTTTTCAATAGATTTGTTGATTTGAAGTAACACAGAGGCTGTTGGTCCCCAGTTTCGGTTCAAGGCAATTTCAAACAATGCTCTGGCAATACGGCCCGAGTTTTGAGCTACATATGCACAGTCAGATACAAGTGCAAAATCTTCAATAAAGGCATTGGAAAGATAGGATTGAAGTAAAATGTTTACTTTTCCATGTGTATCTTCAGTACCACCCTATTTATAAATACATTTTTATAAATAACCCCAACATTTTCATTATTTAGCAAAAAAAATAAAAAAAAAAATAAAAAAAGAGCGCTTACCCTGATATCACAAGCACAAGCATTTTCCTGAAGCTTCTTTAACTCGCCATGTTCATTTTCTCTTGATTTGATTTGATCAAACTCGGAACTCATGGCCATCATAGATAAAACATCGGCCTCTGTCATACGCGGTTTCATCATAGTATTAAAGATTTCGATACTGTTGTGTTTGATATAGAAATTGGACGAGATTCTACCCAAATCTTTTGGAATCAGATAACCTGTATTTTCATCAAAGATAATCATTTGACAAGCAGCAAGCTTACGAGCGGCAAGAGTGATAATTTCATGACGTTTTCGACCCAATAGCGGATCTTCTGCAGGTTCATTGTTATCCATACCATAAATCATTGGGTTTTTCTTCATTCGCACATAAAGATAGGTATAACTAAGCCAGGTCACCGCTTCATCAATGTTGGTTACTGTTCCCAACGAAATTTCAGCGTTGAGATTATCCACAATATTTTCAATAAACTTGGATTCGATTGGATGTTGTTGTGTAATTGCAGATATATAATGAGACAGTCTATCATGCGTAGTTAAAATATAGCCCACACCATGCGTCTCGTATTGAGGACGACCAGCACGACCGAAAATCTGTAGCACATCCAAAATGGAGAGATCAACAAAGCTACCCTTCGTTGAATCATATACTTGGGTTCCTTTAATGACAACGGCATAAGCGGGCAAATTGACACCCCAGGCCAAAGTAGCTGTACAACAAAGCACCTTGATGGCACCTTCGGCAAACAATTTCTCAGTCATACTACGATCAGAGCGCAACATACCAGCATGATGGATACCGAATCCGGCGTCAAAGAGTTCCTTTAGCTCTTTGTTACGGGACTTGGCAACTTCTCTTTTGAAGTTGGTATATTTTGACACTGACGAGCAATCAAAGTATTCTATTGAAATGGGATAATAAATAAAAACGAGCAATCCCCCCCTTTTATATATATATATATGATTTTTACCTCCTAGTCCTTCTGCTGCCACTTCTTCACGTAACATTTGACCCGTTTTAACAGTTTCTTTTCTTGCATGTACAAACACCATAACCTGATGACCGTCACGTACCAAATCAGCAACCTTGTCAAAACAGGCACGGTTCATACGCTCATTTGAAGGTGTAGAGTTTGGTTTACCCTTAACGCCGATAAAATGCTGTTCAAGAGGAACAGGTCTAAAACCATTGTCGAAATAGAAGAGACCCTGATATGGGTTTACTCTATAGAGAAATAGATGGATATGAATACATTTGAGATTGTTTAAAAAGAATGATGCAGCTAAATACCTTAAAAATGATGCCACGTCCATATAATTGGGGAGTGTAGCAGATAGACCTACAATACGAATCAATGACTGGCTGCTTTCAACCTAATAAATATTTAAATAAGTAATTTAATTGTATTATATATTCCCATTCCAATCTTACCTGTCGAAGTGTTCTAGCGATAATACTTTCAATAACAGCACCTCTATCTTCATGCAACAAATGCACTTCATCAATGATTAACAGTTTCACCTTCTGAGTCAATTCAACATCGCCTGTTCCTTTTCTAGTAATGACATCCCACTTCTCGGGAGTAGTGACAATAAATTGAGTGGCAGTAATTTCTGCCTTTGTAAGTTGCATATCACCTGTCAACTCACGTACACTGACACCCAAAAACTTTAATCTCTTGCCCATTTTTTCGACAATTTCCGCCGCCAATGCCTTCATGGGTGCCACATACACAATCTTGAAGTCATTTTTGGCAATGGTGAAGTCAATTTCGGTTGTTCCCTTTCTTGGTGGAGGAGTACAGTGCTGCGAAAGACAGCGTAGCACTGTCAACATGGCTACATCGGTTTTACCCTAATTGAGTATAACATGTTATTCTATTTTATATCCTTCGGTAATATTCTATATAACTTACAGCACCGGTAGGCGCACAAACAAGCATGTTTTCATTTGTTTCGTATGCAATTGGATGAACAATGGATTGCACTCTGTTAAGACTTTGATATGCCTATAATTCGACCGAAATTTGAATACCATTGTTTGAGAACCTTACATCACCATTTGAATTCCTACCTTGAATGCACTCTGAGCCAAACTATCCATCTCAGAGATCAAGACTGTCCGTTCAGTAGTTCTAAGTGGAGCTCTTTGAGGGACAGGAATTGTAGTTTCTTCATAATCATTGAATTCTTCACGAACAGTTCCTGCAGGCAAAGCATAACGAGTACCAAAGAGTGATAAAGTACCACCTGAATTCGCAGATTGATAAATATTTGGATAAACTGTCTGTGCTTTTGCTTTGTAATTTGAGCTGAAAAGAGGTGCTTGGCTGGCGGTTATCAGTGCATCCTCTCTTGCTTGTTTTAAATCAAGGCCATCAAAGCCAAGAATGGACATTGATACGGCATTTGCATCATCTATTGTAGCCCCAATTTAACTAGTCTGCTAAACACCATTCAGCTTTAAAATCCTTACCCTCTACTCTGTTTTGCGATTTGTTTGCCCTCTTTTGTTCCTTTCTTAATCGCTTTTCTTCCCTCAATTCCTTTTCAGACTGTACAACAAACTGTGTACCATAAGCAGGTCTTTTTTCGACTGGAGCTGTTTGTTGTTGTCTTGCTCTAGTGTCTTGATCGTAATTAGACTAATAAGCGATAGTTAGTGATGAATAAACCCGGTGCTTTGACTAAACACTATACCAGTTTAATAATGTTATGTACAATGGTTGATCGATGACCTATTAATTCTGAAATAAAGTCAAGTGCTTCGTAGCCCAAACGTTCAACAAGTGTCATTTGAATGTCATCGTCTGTTTCGCCCGAGCGAAGGACAGTAAATAGTTCTGAACAGAGATGATATACATCCATGCCAGTGTCTTGGTGTGCAATATGCATTTGACATTGCCTACGTGATCGCAATTACTATTATTAGATATTTCCATTCAAAAAGGGAAAAAAAGGTCAAAAACACATACTGTAAAAGCCAATCACGATCATAAATAGCAGGCGCTTGCTTGGTAACAGCCGGTTGCAAAGTTTTATGGACAGGTGCCGGAGTTACTTCAACATACTCGTCGTGTATCACATCCGGAAGCATAAAATAGGGTGTTGGAGCAACAAACGGAAACTCAGTGTTGTATTTTACTTGAGGAATATCTAAAAAAAAAAACAGGTTTATTTATATATATGTAATGAAAATAAAAAAGCAGTGTAAATTACCTATAGTGTCATGCTTTGCTTTGTATTTTTCAAGATAGCGATAAAATGACTCTGTAGACTCATTTCCTTCCGTTTCTTGCTTATCAAAAGTAGCGGCTAAAAAGTCGCCCTTTCCTTTTCCTTTAGAGTCGGTCTTCTTCAAGAGCTGATGAAGAACCGTGCTAAATGGTGACAAGCTCTCGTGCATTAGTTAAAGTACAAAAGTTTTTCAAGTAAAGAAGAAGTTGTTTATTATTATTATTTTCTCAGTCTTTTTAAAATTTTGAGCGCAGCACAAAATGTCCCGCAGCACTGAGTCTGAAACTTTAGCTCTTAAAAGCTGCGGTTGACTTTTTTTTATTTTGATTATATTTTCTTTCGTGTTTTCTTTTCAAAACAACTCGCAAACAAAATGAAGCAACGTTTCAATGCTTTAGATGTAAGAGCAACTGTTATCAATCTCAGAGAAAGGTAAGAGATACAAAGCACTCTTGTTTTCACGTTGGAGTGTAATAACTTTGCTCTTGTTGTATTAGATTGGTTGGAATCCGTTTACAAAACGTCTATGATGTTAACCAAAAGACTTTTCTCTTCAAGTTTGCCAAGGTAGAGATAATAAATTTTAATAAAATAAAAGAATACTGTATTAATTTTCTGTATTTTCCTTTTTTCAAGCCGGATTTTAAAGAACTTGTCCTGGTAGAGTCAGGTATTCGTATTCATACAACTCAGTTTAGTAGAGACAAGTCTATTACACCCAGTCAGTTCTGTGCCAAGGTACAATGATATGCTCACACACGTAAACAGAGCGACTTGTACTCAAACAATACTTTTGTAGATTCGTAAATATCTTCGCACAAGAAGAGTAACCAACGTACGTCAGTTGGGTATCGATCGTATTGTTGATTTTGAATTCGCAGGTGGCGAAAAAAGTATGGGATACCATCTTATTTGTGAATTCTATGCTTCTGTAAGTTTCTTGAGAGAATAGAGGTAGTCTTTGCTTATTCTAACAAAACAAAAAGGGTAATATCATCTTGACAGATCAAGACTATACCATCATTGCACTTTTACGTGCTGTGCCACCGACCGATACTTTGAAGGTAGCTGTTGGTGAGACTTATAATATTAAGTCTGTCCTGACTGACTTTCAAAAAGTGGATGTGGATAAAGTAAAGGAAGTACTATCCAAGGCAGGACCAAAGGATACACTGAAGAAAATTCTTAATATTGGTTTTGGTAAGTTGTGTATGTCATGGATATAGATAGAACAATGTGTTTAACTATACTGGTATGCGCCTGTGTTTTATATCTTTTAGAATATGGTCCTGCAATGATTGAACATATCATTTTAGAAGCTGGTTTGGATCCCAACATGAAAGTCACAACACAATTCGATAGCTCGGAAGGTAAATGATAAAAAAAAGGGGGCGTACTATTGGAGTGAAGCAAAAGAATAAAAAAGGAATACTTACAATTTGAATATCAGGTTCTCCTATGATGTCCTCTTTATTGGATGGCTTTAAAAAAGGTGATGATATCATTGAATCTACAAAGAATGAAGTTCCAAACGGTTACATCATCCTGTTGGATGATAAAAATATTCCAAATAAGGAAAAGAAAGAAGAGGAGGGACAGGAAGAGATTGAGATGTAAGTGTATGAGAAAATAAAAAAGAACAGAGAACTTATGAATGTCTTTTTTTATAGTTATGATGAGTTCCACCCCTACTTGTATAAGCAATTTGAGGGCAGAAAATACAAAGATTACCCTCTTTTTGACAAGGCAGTAGATGAATTTTTCTCTGCCATCGAAGCTCAAAAATTGGAACTGAAATCAAGACGCCAAGAAGAAGCTGCTTTGAAAAAATTGGATGCCGTTAGAAAAGAACAAGCAAACCGAGTACAAACATTATTAGATCAGCAGATTACTAATGTTAGAAAGGCCCAACTGATTGAGACCAACTTGCAACTGGTCGATGCTGCTATTACAATTATCCGTAATGCTGTTGCTAGTCAGATGGATTGGCAGGATTTACAAGATTTGGTAAAAGAGGAAAAGAGAAGACAGAATCCTATTGCTATGGCCATCAAAGAGCTTAAATTGAAAACAAATCAAATCACTTTAACTTTGACGTAAGTGTTTTTTCTATCATATTCTATTCTATTACTAGATGAGTGGTTTCTGACATATTTATTTCATCAAACATCATATTTGTAGTGACCCAGACGAATATGAAGAATCTGATAGTGATGAAGATGACGACTCGGATGGTGAAGAAGAAGAAAGCGAAAAGAAAGAAAAGAGCACTACTCCCACATCTTATAAGGTCGATATTGATATGGGTTTGACTGCATTTGCTAATGCCAGAAAATACTATGATCAAAAGAAAACAACCGCCACTAAACACGAAAAGACAATCGAAGCTTCTTCCAAGGCATTAAAATCGGCTGAAAAAAAAATTAGACAGGATTTGAAGGAAACAAAGATTACTGCCAGTATCAATAAGATTAGAAAACCATTCTGGTTTGAAAAGTTCTTGTGGTTCATTTCAACTGAAGGACATTTGGTTATCGCTGGTCATGATATGCAGCAGAATGAAATGCTCGTCAAGCGTTATCTTTTGAAGGATGATGTGTATGTACATGCTGATCTTCATGGTGCTGCAAGTGTAGTTGTCAAAAACAAACCTCAGGCAAATGGCCAACCCATTCCTCCCAGTACGTTATTCCAGGCTGGTATCATGTCTGTGTGTCAGAGTAAGGCATGGGATGCCAAGATGGTGACCAGTGCTTACTGGGTCTATCCTGATCAAGTTTCAAAGTCGGCACCTACTGGTGAATACTTGACAACTGGTAGTTTTATGATCCGTGGTAAAAAAAACTTCTTGCCACCTGTTCAACTGGTGTATGGTTTTGGATACCTGTTCAAATTGGATGAATCTTGTATTGGTAATCACGTTAGAGGAATCACTCAGGAAGAGGAGACCGAAGAGGAACAGAAAGGAAAGAGTACACCATCAAAGGAAAAAGATGAAAGCTACCGTGATGCCATTGAAATCGAAGCAGAGACAAATGAAAGCAAAGATGTATCTAAGGCTGAAAATGCGAATACACCTCAAGGTAATAACCATAGCAATGAGAATATATACAATAATTATAACACAATGTAACGCCCTACCAATAGGTTCCGTTACACCTGATGATAAAAGTGAGGATGAAGAAACTAATTCTGATTCTGATTCCGACAGCAGTGATGATGAAAATGCTTTCCCTGATACTCAACTCCAAACATTAAACACCCAAACTGATCAACAAAAGCAGGAAAAACCCCCTTCTTCAACCACTGCTACTCCTACTTCCAATAATGATAAACCTGGTTGGAATAAATATGATTTAGAGGAGTATGGTGAGGATTCTGATGAGCTGGAATTCGAAAATGCTGACAAGAAAACTGGTTCCTCCAAGAAGTTTATATCTGCTAAAGAGAGACGATTGATGAAGAAGCACAATGTAACAGAATTAACAGATGAAATGAGAGAAGAACATGAAAAACAAAAGCAGGCGCAAAAGCAGATGCAAAAACAAAAGCAAAAACAACAGCAGCAAGTGAAACCAAAGGAAGTGGCTCCTCCTCCTTCATCTCGTGGTAGAAAGGGAAAGGCAAAGAAGATCAAGGATAAATACGCCGATCAGGATGAGGAAGAACGACAAATTCGTATGGAGATTCTAGGTTCTGATAAGGGACCTCAACCAAAGGGCAAGAAAGCTAAGCGTGAGGCTAAGCTCAAGGTAGAAAAGGCAGAAAAAGAAAAGGAATTGGCTGAGAAGAAAGCCAAATTAGAAAAGGAGCGTGCTGCTGCTGAAAAGAAAAAGAAAGAAGAGGAGGAGGATGACAAGCCTCTTCATACAGAAGGTACCGATGAAAAGGATACAGAGGCTATTCGTCAAATGCTCAAGGAAGAAAATATTACCATGCTTGAGGCAGATGAAATTGTAAGTCTATCAGTAAAATGGTTGAATATCATCAATTTTTAATTAAACTCACACTGCTTTCAATTAGGCAAACCTTTCTGTTCTTGACTCTTTAACCCCTAATCCTTTACCCGAGGATATTATTCATTTCGCTATTCCGGTCTGTGCTCCTTATGTTGCAATTCAAAAATACAAATACAAGGTCAAGCTAACGCCTGGTAGTCTTAAACGTGGCAAAGGTAAATTTAAAAAATTGCTGAATAAGAAACTTTTTGGGTCTTATTAAATTCATTTTTCTTTCTTAGCCATCAAGCAAGCACAATCCGTCTTTTTCCATCTCTCAGATGCCACTGCTCGTGAAAAGGAGCTTATCAAGGGTGTACCAGAAATGGAAGCCATTAATACCATGATGGGCAAGGTCAAGGTATCCGCTCCTAACCTTGAGGCCAGTAAACGTAAAAAGGGTGGCAAAAAATAGACTTTATAAAGAAAAATAACAGTGTTATTATAATAAAAAATGACTTTTATAAAATGCTCATACAACTATCATTGCTTGTTCCAAACTCACTTTCTCCTTTTCGTCCAACATATCCCCTTTGAATATCAGATGTGCTAAGACAAAGAAAATTTTCATTCTGTTCTCCTTTTATCCTAAACTGAAAGCCACTCCATTTTTTTCCTTGGATATAGATAGAGGAAAAAGGGACATCAATCAAGATGTAGAAAATGTGCTAAAATTTTTTCGATTTTCCAAATTAGGAAGGTGGACGCTCAATAAATTTTGACGGGGGGTGAGAATGGACTGAAAGTATTTTTTTTTCACAGTTACATTTTGACATTTAAACATGAGCACCGTTTCAAAAGGAGGAAAAAGCTTGTTTGAACTTTTACGTACTCTTCCCAACCAAGGTATTGGAAGCCGTGTGGTAAGTTTTATTAAATACTCTTTTTTTTTTCTCACTGACTGATTCATTTGTCTTGTTTTTTCTATAGGTCCCTAATAAATTCGTCAACAACCCTACTTTGAAGCAAAGTTACTATGAAGTAACAAAAGTTAACTTGAAGGAGGTACTTTTACTTTTACAATATTTTTCTGCATGATTTTTCCCCCCGAGTACTTATATCCTTTTTTTCATTATTCGTTTTTAGGAAGCTA
>VCJL01001436.1:15787-31173 GCA_024139405.1 Backusella mclennaniae | reverse complement strand
TAAAAAAAAAAAAAAAAAAAAAAAAAAAAAAATGAGCGCGTGCGAATAAATAAGTTAAGATTAAAATCTTACTGTTGAAGGAAAATCGTGTGTAAACTGTTTAAACTGAGTCAGGTCAGGTCCGATATCAATATTCGTACAATTCAGCAAGATATTAAGCAAAGCATGCATGGGATAAGCATCATGGATAACCTAAAATAAGCAAAACAATAATAATAAATGTATCACAAGATTATTATTTTAAAAATTGTTATTGTTATTATAATTTATATATACAGCACTATATCACATATATAAAGGTATATATATGTAGATACAAAACATACATACTTGATTGGAAAAGTAAAGTTGGTGGTTTGTAAGAGATGAATCTTCTTTAAAAGCATCCTCTAGTTCATGACGTACTATCACCATAAACCCATGGACTGGCCTTTTTTGGCTTATGTGTTATATATGTCATTTGCATAATTTTTTTTTATTTATTTCAAAACAAGTTTCTTTCGTCCTACCTTAGATTTCGAATTATATCTCTGCCAAGTGTTTGCAGTTGTTCTACTTGAATTCCTCGAACTCCCATATTTGAGCAAAGTCTAGTAAAAAGCTCTATTGTTTTTTTATTTTATAAATGTGCATACATATTTTTTATAATTTTGATTTTTTGTGCGTTTTTTTAGCAAAACATTTGGAAAATGGGTTAACGTTTTAAAAAATAAAAAATGAAATCAAAAACTAAAGAGAAGTAACTAACCAGAGTCAGGCTTAATAAGATTCCACGAATTGTTCTCGAGAGATAACTCTCGAGTCATGTTAGATGTTCAAAAAAAATGTTGTTAAAATAAAGTTTTGAATGAAAAAAAGAAAGAAAGAAAAAAAAAAGCAAGAAGATGAAGAGAAAGAAAAAAAATAAAGGAGTTTTTCAGAAAATGAGAGAGCGCGTGTAAATTGTGTGGAGGCTTTTGGATACTTTATGCTTTGCTTAAAAAAATTAATGTGAGAATGATGACGCATAGCTCATGGTCTTGCATGGATACATTTGAGATATGTTTATTCTCCCTTTCTATAATAATTCTTTAATTTTCTTATTATCGATTTTGAAAGGAGTGTATTTTTTTATATTTTTATTATTTTGCTATAATAATGGCTATTTCATAATCGATCACAGAAGTAGTACCTTCTTTTATGGTCTCCATGACATCCAAGGGGATTTAAAACGAAACTGACACACCCCTCAAGAACAGTAGTAAATCGTTATTTTTTCATTAGGAGGCTATCCCCCACCTTCTCTCTCTCTCTTTTATTCGTTTTCTCTTTGTTTCTCGATAGCTAACATATACGAACCTCCTCTTCTCCAGGAATGAGACAACCCTCGTCACCTGACCCTACTTTTTTTTATGAATAGAAAAACTTGACCCTAAACAAAACCCGACCCCTATTTAATTAATGTCGTTTTTGTATGTCTTGATGTTAAATGTACACTTCTATTTACTAGTTTTATCAACCTGTATGATATTCATACTCGAACTTTCACATGTAATTTATATACAAATATAAGTGTTGATCACTCTAGTATACTTATACATATATATCAATATTATTTTGTATATATTGAACATTGTTATGTAGAGTATTCCATCTCAATAAATAATATAAATTAAGTTTTGAAGGAGTCAAATGACTTGATGCATAAAGAGTCTTCCTGAAAATAATATAAAAAAAACCGAAGACATGGTATATGATGGCGTCTGTTCATCGTCACCATCATAAGGAGTGTGTATTATCATGTCTATCAATACTCATTTACATCCCATAAATAATAGTCGATCATAGAGGAGAGTATATTTATATTTATAAAAAAAAAGGGAAATAACACAGCATAAAGAAATAAAATCAAAATTATACTTGTCATATTAAGTTTAAACCAATTTAAGTTTACCTTTCTTAAATGGAAAAAAATAAGCCCCTATTTTAAGCGTCTAATTTCGGATTGGATCGACATTAAAATATTTAGAAGGGGTTTTGTAAATATTAATGCACAATCAATTTGCCAATGAACAACTATATAACTTAGCATTAATGCAGTTATTATAACAATAAGAACAGCAACAGATGTTCCTTCAATGTTAAATATAATAATTTTCTGTATAAGCTATAAGTAAATTAAAAAAAAATCCAAAAATGCGGCAAACAGGCAATCCGTCCTTAGTATAAACCTTCATTATTTAACAACTTCCTCATCTTTTTACTTTATATATACTTGATATCTATCTTCTACCTTCTTTTTTGTTTTGGCTCAATAATAAACTTGAAAAATTCGTCATTCTACCTTTCTCTTACCAAAGTAATTATCTAAAGGAGAGACAATAGCCGATCAATCAAATCACTTAGCAAACACACCTCCAATCAGATGGCTATATTGTACATATCACATTTTAAAATCAAACCTGGTGTTTTTACGAAGTGCTTGGACGTTTTTCTTTTGTATCCCGGATAATTGACCAATCCATTCTTGGATAAAAATGTCATGATACTCGGATGTGTGCACTGAGTATATACACGATTTTTTTTGATTTAATAAAGAGGAAAGAAAAGGCTATTTACTATTATATATTAATTTACAAAAGTAATATCCTCTCTTTCCAAACATCTACGGAGGTTATCCACACAGTGAGTAACCCAACCATTACAGTCGTTCGGAGTTACAGTCTCTCTACTTTCTGCGATAGGATATAGCATCTCTTTTTTCTCTACATCTGGTGGTCTTTTTACATAGTTTTTAAGCTTGTTAAAACAAGATTCAATAGGATTGAACATTGGAGAGTATGGAGGTAAGAAACAAGCTTCATGAATCGAGTTATTGAATCGAGTTATTGAATCGCTCTTTTATAATGGCCGATTTGTGAAATTTCACATTATCCATGACAATATATTTCTTTTGACCTGAATAAATTTCTTCAAGCTTCTTGAAAAGATCTTCAGTAAACTCGCCCAATATAGCAGCATTAGTTCCTCCTGGGACTATTTTGGCAGTAAGTGACTAAATTCTTTCTGTACCCAAAGCACCAATGATCGAAATGTTCATTGCTCGTTTTATTTTCGTCAAGGTGATGTTTTATAGCTGCTTCACTAATAGCTTCTTGGTTTGGAAAGTCTTTAGGAAATTCGTCTTCAAGCCTGAATTTTAGCTGCTCCAAAGTCAAGATGTTTCCTTCATCTTCGTCGTCAATAATGTCTCTTAAAAATTCAGAATATTTGTCCTGAATTTTCATGTTCTTGGCTCCTCCTCTAGGCTTGTATTCTGTTGTTCCTTCTCTTTATATCTTTTGACAATCTCGTTTACAGTAGAAATATCGGCAATTCTTTCACCTTTAGCATAATACTCGAGGCAAATATCATCACGTAGTTTTTGGGTGGCCTTGGTATGTTTTGTCGAATACCTATGGGCGTTTTATAAATATTTTAAAAATAAATCAACAGCAGTGTGTAGGTAATAAAATAAAGATTAGAAAACGATTTGATTTATATTTTTGTTATTTATATTGAAGGTGGTGTTGTTTGTTTTGACATAAATACATGATTTCACACATCCGAGTATGATGTCATTTTTATCCAAGAATGGATTGATCAATTATCTGGGATACAAAAGAAAAACGTCCAAGCACTTCGTAAAAATGCCAAGTTTGATTTTAAAATGTGATATTTGTTGTTATTAAATTAGATCAAAATGATTTTCTATTATAAAATAACTTCCAAAAAAAAAATATTCTAGATCCGAATCTGTGAGTTTGCTCCCAAACATTCGGTCGGTTTTAGTGAAACAATGATCTACATTTTGATATTAAAAAAAAAAAAACTTGAAGAAAGGTTATATTACCTTTTTTATACAGTTTTTTAAACTTTTATTTAAGTCTAAGTTTCTGTATTTTTAAAAAGGGACTCATGTTGATTTGTTCACATAAAAAAAGTGATGCTTTATTACAATAAGAGTAGTAAAGAATAGCAAATGATAATTCTTCTATGACAGCGCTTCAAAGTTTATCCAATGTATTTTATTTTTAATAAGCGAGCTCAAGAAAAATCCTACTCCTCGCCAATAAACGATGATCAATGGAAAGTAGATATCAGGGTGCATATACAACCACTCCTCAATCAGGTTTCATCTGCCTCTACAAAAAACCATAATCTATTTATGGAACACCATCTTTGAATCATATTCTTTAATCGAGAAAATAATGAAAGAATTACCATGTTTTTTGCGATTTGTTTAGATGAAGTAAACAAATATAAAATTGTTAAAAAGTTCTGGATAAACATATAGATGTTTTTTAAAGTTTAATCATCCATTTGAACTATCTGCGCTGTTTTTTTTACTATATTTTCTTTAGCAAATGAAAACAATTGAAAGGAAGTTAAATAGTTAGTTGACCCGAGGAGCGAACTACTTTCCATTGATAGTTATAAACAAATAATATTAGTATCACTCTACCCTTATGCTTAGAACCTCCTCTCCGTTCAATTACGTTGTTCAAAAGATACATATTATCATGGTTACGTGGAAACAGTTTGTCTTCAGTTTATCTAAGATCACCTCGGAAAAGTAAAAAGTAAAATAAAAAAAGAGGGGAGTAAAAATATAAAGAAACTTTTTGAATGGAGTGTTACTACTGCAAAACTAGAAGTCTTTCATATGAAAGGAAGGTAAAGCGTTCGCTTTTTGATAGGCAACATTCAACAGGAAATTGAAATTACCAAAACATTCAATAGTGGCATTGTATACAATAGTAATATATAATGAGCTCCTCAATCTGATATGGTTGATGAATTTGACTCTTTCATCTACTTTGACTTAGATTCTTGTTAATAAAAGCAAAAGAATATGCCATGGTTTTTCGTCATCTGTTAAAACAATCCCTTTAATGTTCTTCTTTGTACTTTGCTAATATCTTGCTGTCCAATCAACAACTTAGAGCCTCTAAAGCGATGCCATTTTAAAAGATATGTAGTATTAGTCCGATTTCTTTTTTGTTTATTGGCACCACTATTTTTTTTTTTGGAACCTGTTTAATATGAATTTGGTTTGAATCAGTATACCACTGTAAAGAAGGTAACGTAGTATCTAACCTTGATTAAATAAAAAATGGAGAACAAGGCTGCTGGATTGTATTATACAAAAAATTGTAGTTATACTATAAGATGACCCATGCTAGGTATTTCAGCTTGATCAGTATCGACTGGAAGCACTCTACTCTTTGTTTCTCTAAACAATGGCTTAGTCCTTTATAGGTTACCATTAATGTAACATATATGCCATGACGTTTTTCAGCCTTTTGAGTGAGTCAAAGTAACGTATAAAATGTGCTTATTTAAGACTATTGTAATTTTTCGCAAGTAATGGTACAAGGACCCTCTTACACGAACATTTGACTTCTGGACTTGATTATATTACAGTTTCTCGTACTAGATTATCTAATGCTAGTGTCGCGAAGATCTTTTTTTTTTCCTTATCATCAGAATCGAAGACGGCCAAATCTGTATTCTTTGTTCTATTCTAAATTAAGTATTTTTTGACCGTCCTTCCAAAATAGTAATCCGTGAAAAGTCAGACCCCGACTGGAAGAATTGAAAATTCACCACTCATAGAATAGGTGCCTTTGTCATTTATGGGTAACGAATCCGACTTAATCCGCAGGATTCTACAACTATATGTAATTTAGAGGAAAGAAAATAATAATGGTAGTTTTTTTTTCAGCTCTCCATCTTTTATCGATTAATTAATTAGAAATCAATCAATACATGGGTGCCATCAAGATAATTATATAATCCTATAACACCAATTATTAGACATGTTTGAGATTAGTATGAAGAAACTCAAACCTTTTTTAAAGAAAGTAACAAGTCGGCACTTTAATAGATCGACATACACCAACAATATATATATATATATATGATATTCGCTTACCTTTTCTGTTTCTTCTTTTACCACTATAATTTCAACTGTTCCTACTTACATTCTCATCACTTAATTACTATTTATTACAATGAGTGCAAATATCCATCCTATTTCTGAAGCATACACGCCCTCTCCCCTTCATATAGCAACCGAAGTTAATACATATTCCCCTCTAGGACAATCTTCAGTCTCATCATCTCAATTGGGTGACTCTGATGTATCTACACCCCAAGAGGGAGAAACAGATTCAAATATAGGTTCTTATTCTTCATCCATGAATGATTTAAGCGAGAGACTTCGACAAGTTGATTTTACTTCACCTGCCAAAATTTTCCAAAGCAAGCATGCCATTCATCAATTTGAAAACATCACACCCAGTGGTTCTAATGATACCTTCAGCTCGCAATTTACTACTTCAGGATCACAGACGCCAAAAACACCTCTTACTGAAAATAGTGATATTTCAACACCTCAAAGAAAAAACGACCAACTTATTTCAGCTGCAGGGTCCATCATCACGCATACAATAACACCTTCACAGTTCGTTTTTAAGAAACCCGAATATAACAGCCATTATCACCATACACATTTTCATCACCATCTGGAAAAGAAAGATACTATTTTTATGGATTTGAAACGACTATTTATTAAAAAAAATGGTGATAAAAAGAAGAGTAGATTGCTCGAAGATATGGCAAGCGCAAATAGCAGCGGCTCCTCAATTTATAGTAAACAATCTGATTTGTCTTTTGCAAATGAGTTTAACAAAGATTTAGAAGGTCGCTATGGAAAATGGGGTAAGTCATCCTTTTGTATATTTAAATAATAATAATAAAAAAAGGCTCATTTATTCCTTTTAGGCGAATTTGTGGGAAAAGGGTCTGGTGGTTCTGTTAGAATTATTCGTCGTAGTACTGATGGAAAAACGTTTGCCGTCAAGGAATTCCGAAAGAGAATGGCAGGAGAAAACAGAAAGGAATATGTAAAAAAGGTTACAGCCGAGTTCTGTATTGGATCTACTCTTCATCACTATAATATGATTGAAGCTCTCGATATTATTCAAGAGGGCAATTCATTTTATGAGATTATGGAGTACGCACCCAATGACTTGTTTACTATTGTAATGAGTGGGAAGATGTCACAAGAAGAAATTGGGTGTTGTTGGAAACAATTACTTCAAGGCGTACAGTATTTACAGAAAACGGGTATAGCTCATCGCGATTTAAAACTTGATAACATGGTGTTGGATGAACGGGGAATTGTCAAGATTATCGATTTTGGATGTGCTACTGTCATTAAATATCCATTTGAAGAGAATGTACATATGAGTAAAGGTGATTATGACGTATTGTCCATTTTTAGAAAAAAACACTCTTTTTTTACTAAACCCTTTCATGTTTCTTATTTTTCATCTTTTATAGACATATGTGGTTCTGATCCTTACATTGCACCAGAACAGCATACACAACGGGAATATGATGCACGTAAAACCGATTTATGGTCCTGTGCTATTGTTTTGATTTGTATGATCCTGCGCCGTTTTCCTTGGAGACTTTCTCACCCCGACAAAGATCAGTCGTACAATGCCTTTGTACAACCTAATGGTGATGGTGCAAAACAGTTGTTTAAGCTTTTGTCTCGCAATATGCGTCCTGTAATCTCTCGAATTCTTATCCATGATCCTAAAAGTCGCTGTTTTTTGGAAGGCGCACTAGACGATGAATGGGTGAAGTCGATTGATACATGTACTCCAGACAAGCCCTCCAAACAGCATCATCATCATTTATTATTTCAACCAAGTGCGGAGATTATGGAGCGTGGTAACATTGTTTTACTACCTCCTCCTCCAAAGGAGGATCAAAAACCTGAAAATGCGAAAAATATAACTTAAAATTCGTAAAATCTACCATTTATTCACACTTTTTCACCTGTACTATATCATTATCGCATTGTATTGTTCCTACCCACTTTTGAGTTATTTTAGAGATGTTTTCTTTATTGTCATTACTTTCATTATATAAATGTATTTTTGCTTTATTTATTCAGTTGCTCTTTCTATTTTATTAGCAAGTGCCAAAAAAAAATTATGAATACAAGGCTTGTAGATACCCAACCATTCTCTTATATATTTGATTCACTTTTATTAGATTCATACAATAATTTGATGAAATCCATTCATTATGGTTGAGCCTGATTCAACCCTATGAATATTTATGTATGTGATGCCACATACATACAACTATTATTCTATTAATGTGTCTTTAAGTGTATACTATGTGGTATATTTCTCGATGCATTTGTATCATAAAAAAATCTTGTCCTGGTGAGATAATTGAATTCGGTGAGTGTGAACCAGGAGAATCAGAGCCAGATCATGAACTGTTTCTCCCAGAGTTAACCCCCCCCCCCATTTCTCTCTGGCACTCGTGGCGTATGTGTATTTTGTGTTACTTGTGGTGCAGTCTTCAGGTTATTGTTATAAGTCTCTTTCTGATTAATTTTTTGGACCATTGAGTATACCTAGTTATTGAACGAAATAAACTGACTGCATGTCTATTTCAGTAGAATGAGAACAAACTATTCCATGTAATTCGATTTAGAAAAAAAAACAGTGCACAGTATCATATAACGATTTAGTATCTCTGAGTGCAGTATAGATTCTTGAAAATTAAGTATTATACGCTATGTGTTTATATCAAAGGTACCAGTAAGTTAATAATACATTTCATAGCATCTTTGCCAACAAAAGGATGTTTACCATGTATCACCTTAGATTCCGTTGTATACATTGGAAAGATTTTGAATAAAGGTACTCGATCATGATAAAACAACGAGTCAATTAAGTACATCAATTTTAAAATATCCAAAGTTAAGAGCAAAACCGGGGAGAGATTTAATAATTTGCAGCATGTTTAAAAGAAAGAGGAGCAAGGAAAAAGGTTTTTATGAAGAGTACCATCATTATAACTGATATTTTATACTAAAAGCAACATTGAACTCATATAATAGACGCTTTATTACTTAGCGACAGAAATAATTGTTAATTATCTACTGGTTGATGTATAATTGTAATTAAAACAGAATATAATTCACATTATAAATAGTTGAACATCATATAGAATTAGAGTATAAATTGAATGTATGGATTTGCTATTTGCTACTGAGAATATTATTAAATAGAATTTCACCACATAGGGTACTCTTTGTCTGTACCATGTAATTATGAAAGTACCCCATAAACCATGAGAAATAGCGAACGAAAGAAAGGAATGTGTAGTTACTAACGAGTACGAAACCCGATTAACCCCTCACTATAAGCTGCTAAGTCCGTGTAGGTTTTTACTGCAATTTAAGGCCATAAATTATTAATATTATCTTCATTCTCTGATGTTCTATAGTTGAGACTGGCTATGTTCTCGTTGGAAGACATTTGGTGAGTGCTGCTTCCGTCTTTATTAATATAGTAATGGCTCCAGCCTCCCTTCTGCTTTAAAATAGTAATAGTAGCAGCTAACAGTGCCTTTAATTATAATACTTATTATAGTATGGCTATGGTTATTCAAATTATTGCAGTACGAACAAGATTGTTAGTTACCTTATACCTCCCATCCAAAGTTATATTACAAATAGGAATTTGCATGCATGTAGACTACCCGTTTCCAGAAGAGTAGGCCCACTTACTTTAATACTTCAGCAATATTTCGTTTTCCTTTCATTGACATCTTTATTATTCTAATTCGTACACTCGATGTTTACTTCTTGATTTTCAAAAAAAAAAAAGATGCTATGCCTATAAGACTGTATCATTACCATATGTCGAAAATAGCATATTTGGCTAATCCAACGCTTCCAAGTTAAAAAAAATAAGAATAAACCAGTCGTACGGAGTCATTGTACGACTCAACAACTCTGCTTTTAGTTATCGCCATATCTCGGATTTTTTTCTAGTGTTGAGAAGCTTTAAGGCGGAAAGGTAAAATTAAAAATAAGCGGGTAAAAGCAAAATGTTGGAGACGCTCCGGTTATATCCTCCATTATTCTATTATGTTTTAATTTGCCTTACTGAAAGTATATAGTGATGAAATCGGATATAGTACTTCAAGAAAATAGAAAGCAGCTCTCAAATGCATCAAATCCATTTTTACTCCATTATTTACCATAACACCGATATTTACATTTTAAGAATCCATTCTCTTTATTTCAATCTCTGTTTTTGTTGATATTTCAATTAACTACTAGAATAATTTATCTTCTTCGACTTTTCCTTATCGTAGCATAGATTTTCTTTTGATTATGATTACTATTCTTATTCTATAATCCACATCCTTATAATTTTTCTAATAAAACCACATGTCATAGTTATAAACCTTTTTGATACTTAACATTGACGTGGCAATCTTTTTTTTAAAACTTATCCATATCAATTTTGAATTGATTTAAGAAAAATCCAAAGTTTATTCTATTTGTCCTTTACGATAAAGTTCAGACAACGATTGTCTCTTTTTTCTGGAACCAACCAACCGGAGGAGCGGAAACCCAAAGTATTCCAGCCAGGAAAAAAATAGATGGCATGAAAGTTATTAACTTTATGATTTTTTTTGGAAAAAGAAAAGAACAGAAAAAAGAGAGTGATTAGTTTGAACTCTACGTAATGAGTAAGGAGTCATGTGTAGAAAAAAGTTCAAAGTAACCATCTTTTTTTTTTTTTTCAGAGGCTGATATTCACGGAGTTGTAGTTGATTGTGGGGGCTACTCTTTCTGATTGGTAACGGTTTACCGATATTAAGAAATAGACGCGTATGATTTGTACTACTACCGGTTTATCGTTAAAGCGAAAGAAGATGACGCTGATCAAAGGTTGCACAGGAGAATGGATACACAAGAAATGTAATATTCGGGTTTTTAATTATTAAAAATTATCTTTTTTTAGTTTACACGAACAAACTGAAGATAAGATAAAGCTGATTAGTGCTACACAATCGTGTGATAAAGTCGTGGATTGATTTTTTTTTAAAAGGAAGAAGTAGGGGTATAAGAGGAGAACATAAATGTTTGAACGGAATCATACGAAAATAAAGCAAAGCTAAAAATGACCATTGATCTGGAGATTACTCAAAGTATCATGGTCATCATAATGGGAAACATTACATCCAAAGATGGAATGGGCCATGCAAATGGGCCATGCAAAAAATTAATAAATAAGATTACGTGTTGTAATATCTAAAATAATAGTAACAATAATATTCGTATTCTAAGTAGAAGAGGTTCCAAATTACTTTAAATACAAGCATGCTTATTTGTTGTTTTCTGGAATAGCCCACATAATACGTAAAGAAATAGGCGGGCGTTATAAGAACTGATCTGCTAAAATACATTATCAAACAGGATCCGAAATTCTCAGAGGTCGATGGGCTTTTGTTTTTCGTTATACAAAGTCATAATATCGATTCCCCCTTTTTATATTGCAGATCATTCTAGTTGGTTTTTATACAAGTCGTGAAATAAAAACAAAACAAAACAAAAAAAAGAGTATGCGGGGAAATCGCCTACCGAGACTTTGATTTCACAATGACCAATGTTCACATCCCTGGTTTTCGGACATTAAATTAAATAATTACATGTTAGAAATTTTCAAGAGGGTTGTGGGAAGTGTGCTACTCTCTATTCGAGGATGCTTTTCTTTTAAAATGTCAAAATCATAGAATATCTTTATCTTACATAGTAGTGTTAGTAGTGATCGACATTTATCTAAGAAATAGGGGGTATTGCGTCTACAGCAGCCTTTTGAGAGTGGGATAAATAATGTTCCAACAATAATGTCGGAATGTCATATTTTTTCATGGCCCGGACGGCTTTTTTTGCATTTTACTTGGCCCTGTTACTTCTGCAACATCATAGCTAATTATTGCTTATCTCATCCTATATCGATGATTTCAAAGTAGTCCGCTTCTCTTTTGTGCTAAAAGACCGTCTGTTATTTTACTTCTTGAATTTCTGTATTTTTTGAGACCATTACACGGGTAATAGAAAGAAAAACGGAAAGGGGTAATGAAAGTGAGCAAGAGAGGGCTTAACTTTAAATTGTAATTTACACTGTAATTTTCTTTAGATTCATGTGAAATAACCCCAGCTTCCACATGTTTCATAAAAATGGATAATTTTTCTTTCTGTGTAGCCATTCCTGATTTGGGGAGTGACAGCACGTACAAAACCTTGGATTTGTTTTTCGTTCTTTCTTTTGCTTCTTTACGCTCTTTTCTTTTTTTTATCCCCCCTCTCTTTTTTTTTTTATTATCACAGTTCTGTTTCTCTTTAGCAGAGCCTACAAAATATGTTGTCTTCTAAGAACGTTATGAGAACCGCTAAGGTATAATACATACTTTAATCCATGATAAACACGTTATATTAATATTGGCTTCATTATAATAGGCTTTTGCCCCAGCAGTTAGAACTTATGTTCCCGCTCGTACCTATGCCCAGGCTGGTACCAACTGGGCTGCCCAGAAAGTTGCCATGTCTAACCTCGAACAGGACAAGTTCATCAACTACCAAAGAATCGAGGATAACCTCCAAGTTGTCCGCAAGAGGTAAATTAAAATGATCGGAGTGAAGGAGAAAGGAGGAGGGGGGTACCCTTACCTATTTTTCATAAAATTGTTTGTTAACTTACCATGATAAACTAGATTGAACCGTCCTTTGACTCTCTCTGAAAAGGTTGTCTATGGTCACTTGGATGATGCCGAAAACCAAGACATTGTTCGTGGTCAATCTTACCTTAAGCTCCGTCCCGATCGTGTTGCTTGCCAAGATGCCACCGCCCAGATGGCTCTTCTCCAATTTATGTCTGCTGGCCTCCCTCAGGTTGCCGTCCCTTCCACCGTCCATTGTGATCACTTGATTGAGGCTCAAGTTGGTGGTGTTAAGGATTTGGCTCGTGCCATTGATATCAACAAGGAAGTTTATGATTTCTTGGCTACTGCCACTGCTAAGTATAACCTTGGTTTCTGGAAGCCCGGATCCGGTATTATCCATCAAATCATCCTTGAAAACTATGCTTTCCCTGGTGGTCTTATGATCGGTACTGATTCTCACACTCCTAACGCTGGTGGTCTTGGTATGGTTGCTATTGGTGTTGGTGGAGCTGATGCCGTCGATGTCATGGCTGATATTCCTTGGGAACTTAAGTGCCCTAAGGTTATTGGTGTCAAGCTTACTGGTAAGCTCAACGGTTGGACTTCCCCCAAGGATGTTATCCTTAAGGTTGCTGGTATTACCACCGTCAAGGGTGGTACCGGTGCCATTGTTGAATACTTCGGTGAGGGTGTTGACTCTTTGTCTTGTACTGGTATGGCTACCATCTGTAACATGGGTGCCGAAA
Source organism: Backusella mclennaniae (assembly GCA_024139405.1). NCBI lineage: Eukaryota > Fungi > Mucoromycota > Mucoromycetes > Mucorales > Backusellaceae > Backusella > Backusella mclennaniae. The sequence continues at coordinate 17,848 of VCJL01001436.1, read as the reverse complement.
TCGGTGCTACTACCTCTATGTTCCCCTTCAACCACCGTATGGGTGACTACCTCCGTGCCACCAAGCGTTCTGCTATTGCTGACTACGCTCAGGCTTTCTCCCACAACCTCCGTGCTGATGAAGGTGCTGAATACGATCAGATCATTGAAGTCGATCTTAACACTCTTGAACCTCATATCAACGGTCCTTTCACCCCCGATTTGGCCACTCCTCTCTCCAAGTTCAAGGAGACTGCCATTGCCAACGACTGGCCCCAAGAGCTTAAGGTTGGTTTGATCGGTTCTTGTACCAACTCTTCTTACGAAGATATGGCTCGTTCTGCTTCTCTTATTGAGCAAGCTAACCAACACGGTGCTAAGCTCAAGTCCAAGTACACTGTTACCCCTGGTTCTGAACAAATTCGTGCTACTATTGAACGTGATGGTATCATGGAGACTCTTACTAACGCTGGTGGTGTTGTCCTTGCTAACGCTTGTGGTCCTTGTATTGGTCAATGGGATCGCAAGGATATCAAGAAGGGTGACAAGAACTCTATCATCACTTCCTACAACCGTAACTTCACTGCCCGTAACGATTCCAACCCCGCCACTCACGCTTTCGTTGCTTCCCCTGAAATTGTCACTGCTTTGTCCATTGCTGGTGACATGACTTTCAACCCCATGACTGATTCTCTCACTGGTGCTAACGGTGAGTCTTATAAGCTCAGTCCCCCTAACGGTAACGAACTCCCTCCTCGTGGTTATGATGCTGGTGAGGACACCTACCAAGCTCCTCCTGTTGACCGCTCTCAGGTTAACGTTGCTGTCGATCCTCAATCCAACCGTCTTCAGCTTCTCTCTCCCTTCAAGAAGTGGGATGGTAAGGATATCGAAGAAGTCCCTATTCTTATTAAGGCCAAGGGTAAGTGTACCACCGATCACATCTCCATGGCTGGTCCTTGGTTGAAGTACAGAGGTCATCTTGACAACATCAGTAACAACATGTTGATTGGTAAGTGAATAAAGATATTATAGAATGAGAAGTGGTCACTAATCTCTTCTAATTATGTTTAGGTGCCACCTCTGCTGATGGAGACAAGGTTAACTCTGTTAAGAACCAGTTCACTGGTGAATACAAGGGTGTTCCTGATACTGCCCGTGACTACAAGGCCAACGGTACCCGTTGGGTCGTCATTGGTGATGAAAACTACGGTGAAGGTTCCTCTCGTGAACACGCCGCTCTTGAACCTCGTTTCTTGAACGGTGCTGCCGTCATCACTAAGTCCTTTGCTCGTATTCACGAAACTAACTTGAAGAAGCAAGGTATGCTTCCTTTGACTTTCGCCAACCCTGCTGACTATGACAAGGTTGGTGTTGAGGATAAGGTCTCCGTCATTGGTTTGACTGACTTCCAGCCCGGTAAGCCTTTGACCCTCCGTCTCTCCAAGCCCGATGGTAAGAAGGAAGATATCACCGTCAACCACACTTTCAATGAAGGTCAGATCGCCTGGTTCAAGGCCGGTTCTGCTCTTAACGCCATGAAGGAAGCCAACAAATAATTTTTTTAAAAAAAACTTGGCCATCTTTTATTATTGTAATTAAAAATGTTGTATAGAAAATAAAAAATACAAACTGATATTTATAATCCAAGAGTGTTTCCAACTTATAAGGTTTTTAATATGTATTGCTTCGAATTTGCTTCAATCAGTGAACAAATAATTCTCGCTCTAAAGGAAAAAGGTTTTTTATTGCGATTTCTACTTCATTTGTTTAGTGCTACTCTTAGTTGCTGCTATTTGTAGCACTTGTGTTGAGCTTCTCTGGATCAACTCACTCAAGTTGTACTAAGGGTATTTCATGCGTAACCAATATGACCTTTTTTTCTTTAAAAAGAAAAAATACCGTGTATTTTTAAAGTAGATAATATTAGAATTGTATACACTAAAATACATTGAGCCATTACAAATACAAGCCATATATATGGAATGGTGAAGAGCATTGGTTATTTTACTTTAATTGCAGATTTCTTGAAATCAAAGTCTATAGCCGTCGTCCCACCAGTTTTCTCACTACAGTAACTTAA
>VCJL01001436.1:5129-15777 GCA_024139405.1 Backusella mclennaniae | reverse complement strand
TATATATATATATATATATATATATATTAGATACAATAGCATGAATTCCATTATTTAATGCGTTGATTAACCTCATAAGCAAGTTATTGTAACAGACAGCGAGCCATATAATATGATTTTCCCCACTGAGATGTTTCAAATTTAATCTTTTGAACTGGATTTACTACCCTTGTTTTAAACAGTTTAACAAGTATACTTTGTATCGCCCATTAGCAGTGAATCTGTACCATGAATTATCTCTGTTATACATTTCCGTGAAAACCAGAATGCTATAAAATCGACCAATATCATTAGAATTGTCCATCTAATTATAAACCTCATTATTTGTTGAATAGAAATGGAAGATCATAAAATCCATCTTAAACAACTTTAAAGTTCCTTATCGTGTGAATTATCTAATATGCATAACATTCAAAGTTTGAATTCGTGATTCATATTTGACTGATGTTTTAATAGTCAAATAGTCCTAATAAAATAATAAACTAATTAATTCACGTCCAAGTAAATTGAACTAAAAGATTTTTCAAAGTTGACGGATCATACGCCAAAATATTGTCAAACTAAAATTAACTTTTTGTTTTACTTCCACACCTGGATTAAGTTTCAGTTCCATCGGTGAGCTCCTTTTGAATTAAGTAAACCTAACTTATTGGTTAGTGTTAAATTACCAATGGAACTTCATAACCAAGAACGTTCCAGCATGATGAAAGTATGATATTTTGAAATAAAAAAAAATGGCGTATTTTGAGATTCATTGCTTTAATAAAGAATTAGCGGCAATGATTAAAGTTTTTCGTTGGAGTGATCTACGCTTTACGCATTATCTACAAATGTCTCCTAAAAGACTGGTATTGAATGGTATTTAATATATAATAATTTGCTGTATATGCATATATATATATATCGATAATAATAAAAGGTTTAGTTATGTTCTTCTTAGATAGATCAACAAAAGAGAAAATACCGCTGCTGATAATGCACAGAAAAAAAACCTTTTTGATTAGAAGAACCGAAGAAGTTTTTCGAGGAAGAAGAGAGATGCAAAATGTCGTTAAATATCGATGGAGAAACGGTATCAAGGATATAAACCAAACGTTATACAAACATATGATGGAGGCTTCAGTGGTGAACGAGCTCATATAATAAGTTACACCAGATCATTTGTAAGAAAAATAAAAAAATAAAAGTTAAAAAACCTGCTTGAAATCAGCAGCCAGTGTTAGGGTGGTTACGTATGCATTAAAATAGGTATTTATTGATTAAGATCTACATATAGAAGCAAACTATAGGGGAAATGCCAAGATTTTTAGAGTTGTAGGAGCTTCATATCATTTCGATAGGTCACCCGAGTTGAGTGTAATTACTGTGGGTCCTCAATGAATTCAAATATCAGGGAACTGCCAAACAGGTGAATTTATCGAATTGTGTATTCAAAGAGATATGTATATTAGTCAACTAAAGTAATAGAAGGTCGAAGAAAACAGTGAACCCATCAAAATGTGAATTTATCGAGTACCCACTGTAACCAAGATATTGCCTTGATTAAATGTGCCAAGGTAATTTGCATCTATTACCTTCGTTTGTAAAAGGACCAAAAGCAGCATTTACGTAAAATCTACACAAAGGAGAATACTGACTGTTTTACCATCAGGCCAATCGTGGATCAAAAATACCAACCATTGCTTGAATTTAATCAGAACTTGGGCTTCTTCTCAGAAGGATGATTCAGGTGACTACCTATGTCCTATCTTAGGTATCGAGCCGCTGTCAAAGGGTATCATTTATATGATTCTCACTCTCTAATATTTCGAAAAAGGTTTTGAAATTTATGTTTTGAAGGGTTAAGGACGATTATATCATATCTCAGTTACCAGCATTATATAATTATACCCGTATTTATTCTATCAAGTAGTTTTAAATGTCTATGTGCAACAAATTGGCTATTGAGATTTATGCATGTACACCTTCGATACCAGGAAAGAAAACTGAAAACATTGGAGTTTAATGATTTCTTTCCTCTCCTGGTACTATTCTTTAAAATAGAGTGGAGGTATTTTTTTGAAAAAAAGCTTGAGCTAACCTGTAGACAGTTGTGTAAAATCTACTGAAAAATGCATTAGATTGTAGCACATGTATTTACCATTAAGACTTGCGCGGAGAAGCGGGGAAATCGGGTCGCCATTTATATTTTAATGGACAGGAACAAGTTAACCCAGGTTTAAAGGGATCAATGCATTAGTTGATAAATAGGGGGACAATTCTAAAATTAATAGGATAATAGGATCAAAGAGTGGGTTCATTGATGTTATCTATTCACTTTTCATTAATGTTTTGAGCAATTGACCACAGTTATCGCTACATAATAGATTTTATGTATTAAGGTGGGTGGCCAGTGCTTGAATGCTTTAAAACAATTCACACAATAGTGTGATATATTATATGTTTCCAAAGAGAAGGAACCAACTTTCCAAGTTTAGACAAAATATTACAACCGGGGGGAAGAGTTTATTGACAGCTTTAGGCTCGGATTAAGTTTTTCCATATCCTTGCCGTTCCATTCAAAAAGGGATTAGGTAACGTATTAAAGTGTAAATGTCACGGATTATTTATCTCATGACCTTGCTCAATGCTTGAGCCATACAAAAGTGAGCTATTAATGTAATCAAATTGAAAAAGGCAAATAATAAATAAACATTTACACCCTCTCTACATTTTTGTAGCGATTTGAGTGAAATGTTAAAAGATTTAATTTCAAGATCAAAAAAAAAGATGAAAAGTCAAGTGATTATAGAGCGTCAAGCTGTGACCGGTGGTTAAATTTGTAAGCAAGACACACTCATTTCTGATTGAATGAAACAACCACATGCCGATATTTTGCATTTTCTTATGAATTTCTATAAAAAGGGCCACCTTACAATTCAATTTCGTTCCACCTTTTTCTTCAAAACATTATTTTTAAACTTTTCAAAAATCTATTACATATTCCATCAAAATGACATCTACAACATATCCCCGCTACTATGAAAGTGACGAAGATTCAGCAGAATGGAATAATGATCCTGCACCAAGAAGAAAGAGACGCAACACCAGAACAAGTAAATATACACCACCTTTAATATTATACTCCCTCCATTCATTTCATTTCATTTTATTTTTGAACATGATGATTATTATATGAAATACTAAACTCGATTTACATTATTTTTACATTAGCCAAAAAGAAGACTTCAATTATCAGCAATGCTTCAGGTAAATACCTTTACACCGAATGCCCCCGGTCGGAGCATAAAAGCTCTGACACTGCAACACTTTTTCCATAATCATCTAATCTGAATTTTGTTCCATTAACAGAGAGTCAAACAAAATCTAAAGTAAAGAAGCCAGGACGTAAGCCCCTCGACAAAGTCATTGTAAGTTGATCCTAAAGATACATTATCTTGTGTGACCTATGTGTTAAGCGTTGTTTTAAATGATAGATACTGCCCTCCGACCCGAAGCTTAAAAGAAAGGCCCAAAACCGTGCTGCGCAACGAGCATTTAGAGAGCGTAAGGAGAAATTTGTAACAGAACTTCAAGAACAAATACGGCAAATTCAAGAAGAAAGGGAGGAACGAGAAAAAGAACTTACTAGCGAAAACGAAAAACTAAAAAAAGAACTCGAGAAGCTCAGAGAAGAAAATAGTATCCTGAAGGACGCAAATGGAGCTGTAATCAATATCTCGGATAAATCGTCTCCGTTCCCCTTAGTTTCCCCTCCTGTTACAGATGATCAAGCATTCTCGTCGTCAGTAGAATCTAGTCCAGATCTTTATGGCTCCAGCCCACTTAGTAACGATCCTCTTTCTGATTACTACAGCGATAAAAGTTTTTCTGAGTCAGAACTATCACCTTTTAATGGTGGTGTTCCTACAGAAAGATATAATCAATTCTCTGACTACACTGGCTTTTCTTCAATTCCTACTGATCAAAATACAGCGCCAGTAACTGATGATAAAGCTGATTTATTCTTCCCTGATTATCGTACATCTTCAAATGATAATGATTTTATGATTCAAAATGACACACTGCCTTCTCTTTTTGGTTCCGACATTGATCTATTTGGTTTAGGCAGTCCTGCCCCGCTCTTTAGCTCCGAGTTGGATCCGATGTTTTCTGAACAAATGCAAGCATTAGCAGAACAAAACTGCACAAACTGTACATCACATAGTAACAAAAAACCATGCAAGGCATCATTTGTTGAAGCTTTGAAAAGAGCAAAAGGTGCAGGTCGCCGGTTGGATCAAGTTACGCAAGAAGTCAAAGAAAAGTGCCCCGACTTCAACCTGGATTCCCTGTGCGAAGATTTACGACGAAAGATCACCTTTGACTCAGGTCACATTCTTTCTGACGCTGAAGTTGAGCTGTACATCGAATGTATGCAGCGCAATAACTAAAGTCTTTTTTAATCCTCATCCTCTGTATTATTACCCTTCTTAATCCCCACTCTTTGTAATCATAGTTCATAATTTTTCATAGTTACATAAACTTCTTTGTTTAATAGATTATCCTAAAAAATTTCTCACGATATTCTCCGTGTTTTTTTATTGCTTTTTTTTTAAATGAAACAAGATACAACATGATTCACAGGGCCGCCATCTGATAAGATTATTGCTTTAATCCAGGAAAAAAATTGAAGTATTAAAAACAGCAATGATAAATTCTGTTTTATTGCCCACATCACACTATATAAGCAATCATAACGTCATTTTAAAAAACATAAGAAATGCCACGTGGTCACAGGAAGCTTGTCAAAAGAAAATTGAATTAATAATCCAACTGCCAAAAAGGATTTCATGCATTGGTGACTACTAATTTAAAGTCGAACATAAATATCTTTACCCAATACGTAATGTGGTTTGTGTAATTTTCTTTTTCCTATCCTGTCATTGCTTTTATCCGTTAAAAGTTATTCTGAACAAATTTAAAAAATAAAATATAATTGAAACCAACTGGGTTATCATGTTTGCAACACAGAATAACAAACAATAGGAGCTGAGTACATAAACAAAGGAAGAGAAATACAGGTCTTTCTTTTTCGTACGGGTAAATTATGGATTGGAGATTGTGATCTTAATTTTCATTTCATTCTGAGTCATTGTCTTTACTATATAAAGAAACATGGTAGTGATCCTCTGCAGTGTTTACTAATCAATTCACCCAGCGTGGTGGAAGTTCTATTTATCTTTCTAATAAAACATCTGTTCTTATTTTCTTTTCGATTCGTCATAATAACCTTTAAAGTTTAAAACTAATCAAGAAGCTCCTTACCTGGTTTTCTTTTGTAAACACATATGAAATTCTCCGCACAATGTAAAACACAAACATATGAAAATGTTCACACTGTCCAGAAAGCATCTGATAACATTATATGATAAAAAATATTAAATATGCAGTATTTTCCTTTTTGTTAATATTGATTGTTTATATTGTGAGGCTAATTGTAGAAAAAAGGATTAGTACTTGGGAAACTTCTAGATCAAGTCCTGAGATAAAGTGCAATACGTTTTGTGCCGCAGCAATTTATTTTTTTCTTATCAGATTAATTTGTCCAATCATTTTCTTGGTTATTCTAGTTAAATAGAGCAAATTGTGCTTATTTGATGTCCAAAAAAAAGAAGATCTACAACGGAAAAACTGTTGCAACAAGAAAAAGTTTTCTCAGGGAAAAAGTTCACCATTCTACTTTTGTTACTTTTGAGTACACTACATTCTTCACTGGATTTAAAAGGTGCACTTGATTTTATATAAACAAAAAAGAAGAGATCATTTTTCCAAAAGTTAGTATTCGCTCTCAACAGTCATTATCAGATTATTTTTTCTATATTTCTATTTTTTTTTGTGACCTGATCCTCTTATTTTTAATAGTAATACAGTTTATTTAATTGTTTGTAGAAAAAAAAATTGTAGGTAAGTGGAAAAGCAATACTTCATAATATTATTGGTTCTTTTGCTACAAAAAAAAAACGAAAATATCGGCTAAAAGATATTATTTTGATTTTGAGGCGATTGGAGTGAATTAATATATTTTTTTACTCTATTACATGGAAAAGTGATACCTTTAATCACTCGAAGTTTTTGATTCACCAGCTAAAATAAATTCAGGACTTCTATAAAGTGTTAATGTTATGCATTGCTTAATGTTTTCATCATGGTAAAAAGAATAATAACGCTGTTGTTTATTTATTTTTATGAATGATAAAGTGCTTCTAAATACAGTGAATGGTGGTTTAATAAAATTTATTTATTTTAAATATCAAAAAGAGTTTGGAATAATGTACAACAAAATCAAAAAATAAAAACAAGAACTTTGGGGGAGGGGATATCTGAAAATATAAAAAACTGGGATTTTTTTTTATCCTTTTCGTTTAGACATATCTGATTTAAAGTGTTGATCAATATAAACAACTTGTTCATCAAATCGATGAAGATCCTCATCCAAGGTATTATGAGTTGGCCTCTGTGAAGTAAACCGTCTATCTACAGGAGGGGAAGATGGCGCCGAAGAATCTACACTATAAGCTACTGAAGAGCCACTGGATGATCTCCATGAACGTCGGAAAGATGATGTTTCAGTGGGTATGGTTTCATCAGGTAAAATACCGCCCACACTTAAACCAGATGACGGGCGGGGTCGAGTGTGATATGTATAAGAGTCAGGTACTTGGGAGTTTGTTAATGGTGCTTGCACTAAAAGTGATCGTCGTTTTGCACGGTATTCTGAAGGTCTCATGCTTTTTTCTATTGTTTTTGAAGAATTTTCATTATTATTGCTATTATCTGTACGTGTATTGTAGCTGGTGTGATCTTTGGTAACGGTAGAAGCGGTAGTCTTGGTGGTAATGTCATGAAGGGGTATAGGGGAAGTAGGCACTTCTTGTTGTAACAAAGGTGTAGATATTTCAGTAGGGGAGGATGCCATGATTTCATTTGTTGATATAGCATTTAAAGGTATTGACGACCAGAGGTTTCGATCGGTTATTACTGTCGTTGCTGTTACTCTTGGAGATACATTCACATCAGTCGTTGTCTCAAGCTCTTGATATTGATGAAGTATATTATTCTGTCGGCGCAAATGAATATATAGTGTACATATTCCAAAAACATAGGCACACCAAAGGAATGATACAGCAAGCACCACATTGACATAGGTGGTAGGATCCAGAATATAATATTTCATATGCTGTATCCATCCTACATTAGCCCCAATGAATAAAAACCCTCCTCCAATAGACAATATCGATGCTGAAAGACCGCTTATTAAAGTGATTGATGCAAAGAGTGCTCTATGTTTACATTTTTGTTGAGCTATTGTTGTAATTTCATCCTCATCATCTTCGTCAGCAAAATTTGAATCGTTGATGTTTTGAAACATTCTACGTGGTAAATTATCAACTGGCGATTTACGAAATATAATTTGAATTATGCGCGCTAAAGCTCCAAACGCTAGAACATTTCCTAACAATGTATGGACAGTTGAAGTATAATTGTCTTTGTCGGTTGTGCTTATAGCAATAACTATTTATTATGATTGTCTGTCAGGTTAATACTATACAACGTAATAATGATAATAGCATGCGCTTACCTCGACCGGTCAAAAAGATAACAATAGAGTTTACAATATTCCGTTCACGTAAAGCTGGCATCCAGCTTTGTAAACTTAAGCTTACAGAAAACAAACCACCTGTAAACCATAAAAGGCCCAGATTGATTGCCCGCCACTCACTTCCTAATATGGGAGTACCTAAAATCGATCATTTAAAAACAATAACAAACCATATGAAATTTAAATACATTACGAGCCATAATTAAACTAATCAAACCCCAAAATACAAGAATAAGACCCTCATAGTATTCTGGAGTGGAAGGTCTTGGTATCTTTATGATTGAAAGTAAATGCAAGAGAGCAAGGGTCCCATAAAGCAAAAAACCTGTTCCCATAGCAACCGGTAAAAGGCATTGACCCTGAGTATTGTGATCCAAGCAACTTTCAGTAAAAACTTGGCTAGCAATAACCAAGTAAGTTGTTGCAATAATCAAAATCAACCAACCAAGGATAATGTCTATCCAAAGTGGTATTTTTGAGAACCATCGAGGGTAGAAGCTATAAACAAAGGTTTGTTTTTCTGTTACTGAATACCGATAGACTGCCAAGATAAATTGATTCAGAACAAGAAATATTAGAAATAGGAAAAGGAAGCGCCAGACAACGGAAACAAAGTTATTTTCTGTCTTTATAAATTGACCAGAAATGAATCCGGCAAGTGTAAATAGTACTGATAAAAATGTGATGACTCGTTTGTGTCTACGTATTTGTTGTGTTAATAATAAAGGATAGCAACCGAGAAAAGCAATGACCATTGAAATGTAGTGTGAGATGACAATCGGTTGAGTTAAAGGAACATTAGAAAAGGAAGGACTTGGGTCCATACTAACATAAAAGAAACACACAAAACAAAGGTGAAATAGGGAGAGTGTGAGTCTGTCTTTTTTTTCTTTTTTTTCTTTAAGCAAGCATGGAACAAGCCAAAAAGAAAGAAGCGAAATAAAAAGGAAAAATTAAAAATATAATAAATAAAAAACGAGGGGAAAGCAAAGTGAGAGGAGAGGAGGTTGAATTGCACCTCTTGTGCTTTTACTTTATTTGGAAAACCAAATTTGTGTCTCAATTTTATTTTTATACTTTGATCGCATACGTATATTGATTCAAAAGCATTTCATTATGACAGTTGCTATGGTGATGATTATTACAATAAATTCATTTCCTTGCATGACAGTAACATCAATAGCCAATCAAATCAATTTTAAATAATATATAATAATATATAAAAAGCTTTCTTCAACATGTTTATTACATTTTGTCTTTTTTGTTTTTTGTGTTTGTATAAATAGTCTAACCGATAATAAGCTTATCATCCTGGAAGTTATATTCTATATAATATGGTTAATAAATAATACACACATATTCACCACCATCATTCTCTGTTCTTACCAGGAATTTCAAGATTGAGGGGAGCAGGGCCCTTTCTGATACGACCAGAAATGTCATAATGGGAACCGTGACAAGGACAGTACCATCCTCCATAATCACCAGCCTCACCAATAGGAACACAACCCCTAAAATTAACATTAACATAAGCAATTACCCATTTTAACGTATTATAAACCAACATACAAGTGAGTACAGACACCCAACATAACAAGCCATTCGGGATCCTTGACACGTTCAGCATCTTGTTGAGGATCACGCAATTCAGTGACATTGACTTGGTTAGCCTCAGCAATTTCGCTCTGGGTACGATGACGAATAAAGACAGGCTTTCCTCTCCATTTGATGGTAACGTTCTTACCCTCAGGGATGGAAGCCAATTCAACCTCAGCCTTGGCCAAAGCCAAAACATCAGCAGAAGCAGACATGTTGGCCAAGAAATCAGTGACGGTAGCCTGGGCGCCGGCAGCAGTAATCAAACCGGTAGAACCGATCATCATGTAAGCAAAGTTACGGCTGGCTTCACCACTGTTCTTGGTCTTTTTGTACTTTGAGAAATCAGGAACTGTAGTGGTGTGGTTGCGACGTAACTGGAAATCGTTGATAGGTCCAACTTTTTCATATTTATGAACAATACATACATAAAAAAAAATAGAGGGTTTTTTTTTTTGGTTTTTGGTTTTTTGAGTTTTTGGTTTAGAATCCAGAAATTTTCGAAATATTATATTTTGTTCAATTACCATTAACAGAGGATCTGTTAATTAAACCGCCTACAGATCTCTGCTTGGTGGCAGCAGAGAACAAAGACTGGCTGGCTGATTCATGATGTTCTTCTTCGGAGTTGGAAGAAGAAGCATGGAAGACAGTCTTCAATGCATTGACAGAAGCAGGTGCATTTGTGTAGGAGCGATTGACGATGGCAGACGCAAAAGAGCGTGATAAGGAAGCCATTTTTTTCTTTTTGTTGTTGTCCTAAAAAAAAAGAGTGGGGAGAAGTTGAACAAAAAAAACAAAACCAGACTGGTGAGGTTCTCCACAACCACCCCTTCCTCAATTTGAAAAATTGTCTATTTTACGTCATCAATTTTTGGTAGCAAAGTCTGGCCCGCAAAAGTCACGATCCTTGCCTTATATGGTAACTCTACGTTTTAATCATTAAAAAGAAGGGTGAGTTTGAGTTGTGGGTGGAGTACGATGGGACACATTTTATATAAAGATACAACACCTGCGCATCATGGCGATGATTATCGGTATAGTTATTCTTTTTTTTGGTACTATTGTACTTTGCCTAAAATCAATTAAGAGAGCAATAATCACAACTGCTCATATCGTAAGAAAGGTCTATGAAAAGACCCAATCATTCAAAAATGACAATGCTTAAATAGCCTTTGAGCAAGCATTAAAGCCCAAGTTAAAGTATTAGCAGCATCAATACACGATCCTTGGATGATGCTCCAAGGAGTATCAATGCTCACTTGGGATTGAAAAAAAAGAAACCCATGTCTTCTCATCATGGCATTGTTTTTAAAATATACGCTAATATAGGCCATTGATTATTTGAGTGTTTAGCTTGGAAGCAGTCTATGCATCATCACTTCCCCGGTGCGGTGGTTTATAAAAGCA
>VCJL01001435.1:43963-56574 GCA_024139405.1 Backusella mclennaniae | reverse complement strand
TAAAAAAAAAAAAAAAAAAAAAAAAAAAAAAAAAAAAAAAAAAAAAACACATATTGCATAAAATTATCTTTCAATATGCACAAGAAAGAATGAATTCAGTGAGTTACACACAAAAACTACCGCAGGGATATTGCTTGAGTATTGGGAATAAGGTAGAGATTTTACAGCTGGAAAGTTACTGGGATCGCCCGTTGGGTGAGGGTTTGAGTTGGATACCAGGTGTGCTGTGTACCAACGCTTTTGATTGTTGCAAAGTGTTTCGACAAGTACGTGTTCTTTATCCATTGTATCGCGAAGCTCAATGTAGGATAAATTCAAGCTGGTCAAATAAAATGCTGCAATAGACCAGGTACATTGATCGATAATGAGAGTACGCAATTTTGGGAAGGCATGAGATATGAAAAAATCCACATATTTTGGAAGGTTACAATTTCTAAGACGTAGAGTTTTAAGACTGGAACATGATGAAACTGGAAGGTGTTCAAGTACTATATCAATATTTGCTAGTTCAAGGTCCACAATGGTATTCCCAATAGTATCTACCAGCCGATTTATATCAAACTCTCCCCTGCTGCGATTATTTGAAGAATCATAAACAAGGTGTAGTTCTGTGAGTACTGGAAATTTTGCCAATTGACTTATTAAGACCTTGTCGAAATGACAACACAGAGAGAGGGTTTGAAGTGATTGAGCTTGCTTCGATTTTACAAGCACCCCAATTAAGGAATGGCTCGCTTCTGCGGATGTAACAAGCTTTTGGAGTCGACAGTTGCTCTTGTCCAATAGTGGAAAAATATACGTCAAGAAGTTGCTTTTACCACATGTTAATGATACCAAATGTCGTCCGATTTGTTCTATTTGTGGGGCAAGACCATTATTTATACTTATACTGTCTTCACCAAAACCATGATTATCAATATTAACAGAGTATACCATATTAGTGATTGCCGGGTACTTCTTTGTTATGTATTTTTGAAAGCTGATGCATAAATTAGCTGACGAAATGTTGACATCATCCAACACTAATTTGGTCATAACCATAGCAGGCATGACATCCTTAATAGAATCATCTTCATAAGAATGATAATAATACAAAGAACTGCTACCAGGACACACATTAACATTATTGAGTGAAAGCGAGGACAACCAAACTGCTTTTCCATGCAGTGATTCCAAATTTGCTATAGTCAAGCTGAATTTCCAGAGTGTCAGGTCTCGTAACTCTGGAGCATTTCCCAGTAAACCAATGAATTCGCCGTCAAGAGATTGGTCTTGTCCAGATATCGTTATTTCTGTAAGAAGAGGACACAACCCTCCCTTAAGGATACAGTCTGTAAATAAGCGACTCGATGCTTCTGTGATTCGCTTGATGGTTCTCGACCACGGATGAGACGGCAATATTTTGGTAAATCGCAGGTCTGTGATATTATCAACGCGTTCATAAAATATCAATCACGCACATTAAAAAATACATAGCATAAGATATCGATTTCCGCGCTATCGACATCCTCTATTTCGAATACAAGCTTCTCTATTTTGTTGCTTTTTGTTCTATTTCCGTGCATTGTAGCGACCAACTTATGCAACTGGTCTTTGCTGCGAAGGCGGATAGTTTTAAAGAGGACACTGTTTTCTATGGCTTTTTTCCATGCATGACATACTCTGGTACATTCTACCTTATCCGTCTGGTGAAGCGGATTAAATATCTTTTCCAAAATTTCAACTGGGAACTTATTCATTAGAAAAAGGAGAAAGAGATAAAGAGATTAGACGTAAAGATGAAAAAAAAATTGTTCAATCTACTTAATGAAAGAAAATAAAGTCACTCATGGGAATAAAAGAACTAAGGTGACTATCAATTGATAGATGGCTTGATGAAACACTTAGGTAAGCAAGCAAATAAGCACCTCACTTACGATTCAACCGATGATATTAATGTAAAGAAGTGACAACACCTTCGTAGAGTGCAATTTGTTTTATACTTGTACTCGAAAAAGAAAGAGAGATTAACTTAACCGATTTTAATATGTTTCATATCAAGTGTAAACTGTTCCACTTTCTGATTTGGTTTCTTGTTCAGCCACTCAAAATTCTGTGGTCGGACAACTTGCCATGCCATGCCATCCATCTCCCTTTATGCTGCTAGTAGTTTTGGCAAAAGATAATCCATTTTATCTATTGATATCATCTTGGCCAAGTCAAAGCAAGTCATTTTCGGAAAAGGGGTTGTTAGTTTAACCCAAGTGTTTGAAAAACAAAACCAACGTTTTTCTGACTTTAATATCTCAAATAATTCTCTTTACTAATGACTTTATTGTTAAAACCAGTGTCTCTGTGGTTATATATACTTCACCATCATGTTTTTCTATGAATGCTGTGTTCTATAGTCTCTAAAAGGAGCACTATTGGTCGCAATATAGTGCAGAGGTTACCCATAAACCAAGGAGAAAGAACTTTTCAAAGAAATGTATTTAGCTTATCCAAAGCGAATAAAATATATTTGACGAAATCATTTTTAAGGGACTGCTTTGGATGGTGGCAGATAGGTTTTACAACTCATCCAATATGTCTTTTTGGGTTACATACCACTTGGCTTGACATTGTACTTTTCAGACAAGATTATCATTCAGGTACAATATATCAATGTGCTCTAGGAATAACAGTGAGCTGTTATATACATATACATTCATAGAAATATCTTTCTTTTATTGAATTTTCAGTAAGATCAGACAGGGTTCCACTGCTGCTTTGCATGGTCAAATCATTTTCTATTGGCACATGAATGGTCCAATGTGTCAGTACTTTGCTCAAATGAACATCTCCAATATGCACTCAAGCCGCAAATAGACAGTACATACCACAATTGCAACACATAAAAGATAAGAAAGAAGATGTACATTTTTCTAACAGGTTGGCTTTTCCTCAGATTTCTAATTTTTTTTTTCAAGAATGTGACTGTATTGAACTCAGAAAGGAAGAAAAAAATTTTTTTTTCAAGTTGACAAAAGAACGAACCAGCTGTGGTATTATTGCTCCCTCTTTTCTTCGCTGTCGTCAATTCACAATGTAAAGTCGTTGATTCGTTTATATCGTTTATATCGTTTAGAAACATGTATTAACTTGTAAAAAAAAATCACTCCTTTAGGGTTAACTTGACTGTCCAGAAGCGCCTTGCTGCCTCCGTCCTTAAGTGTGGTGAACGTAAGATCTGGCTTGATCCTAATGAGGTCAACGAGATCTCCAACGCCAACTCTCGTAAGTTATTCAAATAGATGAATTGTATAAATAAGGCAAGTTGCTCATCAATTGACATTATATAGGTGCCAACATTCGTAAGCTTGTTAAGGATGGTCTCATCATCCGTAAACCTGAAATCTCTCACTCTCGTTTCCGTGTCCGCGAGCGTGCTGCTGCCAAGCGTCTTGGTCGCCACATGGGTCACGGTAAGAGAAAGGGTACTGCTGACGCTCGTATGTCTAGCCAAGTTATCTGGATGCGCCGTATGCGTGTCCTCCGTCGCCTCTTGGCCAAGTACAGAGAAGCTGGTAAGATCGACAAGCACTTGTACCGTCAACTCTACCTTAAGGCTAAGGGTAACGGTTTCAAGAACAAGCGTGTCTTGATGGAACACATCCACAAGGCTAAGGCTGAGAAGGTCCGTGCCAAGACCCTTGCTGACCAAGCTGAGGTTCTCCGTGCCAAGAACAAGGCTCTCCGTGAACGTCGTGCTAACAAGAAGCTCGAGAAGCTCGAAGCTCGCCAGTAATTTTTACAATTTTCTATTAGAAAGAAATAAAAACCACCAAAAAGGAGTCAAATTTGCTTTTGTTAAAATGTGTATTATCAAAGACAGGGGAATGAAATGTGAGAGAAAGGGATTCTGTTTTTCTTTTGTGTGTATGCATGACCTTGCTTCATCAACAAGCGCATGCTTTTGTTTTTGTTTTTGTTTGACTCTCCAGATATACTTCGTTGTACTTAAGTTTTCACAACTAGGTTTAAACTTGGTTTATATACTTTCAATATTTTAAAGAAATTGAATCAAGGTTCTGTAACCCTGAGTGTATGTATATCTTGATAAAGTGTTGTATAAACCCAACGGTATAAATTCTTGATAAAAGATGTACATTCTAACTTGATCATTTCTTTTAACGACGCCATTACTATTATCTATTATGGATTGTTACTACCCTCCAGAAGTTAATAATAGCCAGAAATATACAGACAGTGAAGTAGTAGTTGAAATAAACTGAAACTTGAACAAAACCATCATTTATTACATATGGTTTATTTTAGTTCCTTTGACCCCAATCTCTTGAAATCCACAAATACAGAGTAAAACAGCAGGATGCCCTCCTCACCGTTTATGTTGAAACTGAGGACCAGAGCTGATCATTGCACCATTGTCATATCAAAACTGCACGATTACGGAAGTAATTATTGTTTTACGAATATCATCAAGTGGTCACTAATTAGCTGCATTTATCACAGAGCTGTCAAATTCATTCCAAACAAAGCAACCCTGCTAAATTGACAAAGTTTTTGGAATACAGAAAACGGATAAATATCGCCACCAGATAATAGAATAAGTCAATAGATTTTATATATTTTCAGAATGTTCGTATACACATATATTTTAAGAGAAAACATCTGGTTTGTTTTGGTAAAGTAAGTAGGCTAAATTCTATAATTACTCCTGGCGGTTGAATATACCTAGTACGTGTACAGATACTTACTATATTCGTATCGTATTCAATCTTCAAATTCTGTATCGTTACTCATAACACCAAACTTGTTATGTATATTCGATACACCGTCTTCAACCTACTTTCAGCAAAAAAAAAAATGTTACCCGATATAGCAGAGAGATCTGGAAATTCTATTAACAATAAAGTTTTTTTTTTCCCTCTAATGAGTTCCAAGTGCAAGTAGTACTCCGCATAGCTACCAATACGGCTCTATCATATATTTCCATCCTTAAATTAGTAAATTATTAACATATCTGGAAGTCAAGATCTTAATCTGATCAGGCTAAAGAATTTCTATGGTTTCCGTAAGTATTAAAGTTTGATCTGAAGTAAAGAAACCAAAGTGCTTGAAGTTTAGACGAGGATATTTATATATTAAAATGATGAGAATCATCAACACATATCTAATTTTATTTTACAGTTACTATTATTATATTAAAGGCAGTATATGATTAGAGTTTGAATAAGGCTCTGTTCTTTGAGGGATGTTCTCTTTTATGCTTGGTGGCCCAGTCTCTGGCGAACCATAATATACAGATACGTTCCCAAACAAAGTTACAGAGACAGTTGCCCAAGATATAGCCCCATAAATGCCAGCGGAACCATGGAGGGATGACGTTGTGGCCGAGGGGAGAGTTATACGGTTCGATATTCCAAGTGGGTTGAGGATATCCGAGCTCGACTAAAGTTTCTGCTGTACCACAGTTAATACGGAAGATACAACTGTAAGGATTAGGATCGGCTAAAGTCAGGTAACTGGTACTGACAAAGAAGCATACCCATACAAAAACAAGAATGTAATTTCTCCACCAACTTTGACGGAATTGAGAACCAAAGTTGACAAGTGCACCACTGTTGAAGAATTGGAACATGATTACAAGAGAAATAACTTCTGCTTCGTAGTTGTCTCCGATTAACCACCATTGAGCTGAGTTAACAGCAGCACCATCAAATTCATTACAGACAAACCAGTCCTGCTGGAAAAGCCATACAACACTATATAGATGGTATGAACATTAGTAAAAGTAGCAATAATAATAGTGATAAAACCTTTGTATATATACCTGCAACAAATGAACCAAAAGTTGATGAAAATGATACCTAAAAGAGAAGCCAATGTGTATGCACCTAAGGGCTTAGCGGATGGTCGGCAAGGACTCAATTTCTCAGCTGGTCGAGCTTGAGTAATAGCAACAGTCATAAATGTAGTAATGAAACCATCAATAGTAATCCAAATGTTTTGAGGAGCAATAACAGTAAAATAAAACATGATCAATTCCCAGAATGCCATACTTTCACCATAAAGAATAAGGAACTTATAATTTGCAAAACTGGTTGCCAAAGCAGAACGACCCTGTCTCAACAATTCGACACATTGCATGACACTACGGTTATTGGTACTGAAGGGTGATACAATTGATGCCTCAGCCTCAGAAAGAGCCAAACCAACATGTGCTGCTCTGAGTGCACCACAATCATTACCACCATCACCACACATTGCAGTTACTCCTTTTTCCATATGAAGTTGGACACACATAACCTTATCGTTAGGTGTCATTCTAGCAAACACACGGGTCATCAAAAGATATTTACGGATCTGGTCCTGTGCAATCAATGCCTCGAAACCTCTTCCTGTAAGGGCAAGTTCAATGTTTTTCTCATGAGGTTCATGGAGGTCCTGTTCAATCACTTCATCCACATCCACAGACTCTCCAGAGTCGACATCACGCCAAACCATGCTACCAGAAACAAAATCACCAAGAATCACTCTTTGCGAGGACGAAATCATACCACATTCTCTTGCAATGAAAATACCAGTCAAGGCAGTATCACCAGTAATCATCACAACACGAGTATCACCACCCTTCAACTGGGCAATAGCATCAGTTGTATCATGCTTCAACTTGTTACGGAAAAGAATAAAACCAGCAAATTGACAATCCTGTTCAAGCTCATCACGAGTCATGGTCTTGACTTGTTCCATGGTAATGTCCTCTCCGAGAACACCAAGGTCACGATGGGACATGGCCAAGACATAACAACCTTCCTGAGCATATTTAGCAGCCTCTTCATCATACCGATCTGGGATAGATTCAGGAGCAGAGAGGTATTTGACACGTTCAAAGGAACCCTTCAAGTAAACATGAACACGCTGGGTCTGTTCATCAAGAACAGCAACCGACTGTGATGCACGGGCATGGACAAATTCAAATCTACGAATAACATGAACCAATCTTTCCTTTTCATTAGGAGAAGCAGAAGGTGCTTTCAGGGTGTCAAGGTATTGAGTATCAGCTGGTGGAAGTAAATCCCATTTCATGGCACGGAAGGATTCAATATCAACAGGGTTACCGATGAACTGATCTTTAAGCTTGGTAACAGCATGACAGCTAGCAATACCTGTGGCCAAGTTGGATTCCAATTGGAGAGGTTCTTCTTCGCATGGAGTGAATATTTTCTTTTCTCCTTCAGTAACAACACCGCCATAGAATTCAAGACCTTCTTTTGTCAAGGTACCGGTTTTATCGAAACAGAAGATACG
This sequence comes from Backusella mclennaniae, assembly GCA_024139405.1. Taxonomy (NCBI): domain Eukaryota; kingdom Fungi; phylum Mucoromycota; class Mucoromycetes; order Mucorales; family Backusellaceae; genus Backusella; species Backusella mclennaniae. Next base: position 49,284 of record VCJL01001435.1, on the reverse strand, counting down.
AACTTTACCTGAAAGGTTGATACGAGGAAGATCAATACAAAGTATCTGCTTTGTACGTAAACGAGCAGCACAGACCGATTGGTTAATTGTAAAAGCAGCAGGAAGCAATGGAGAGAAAATCTCGGAAATCACAAAGACACCATAAAACCAACTGGTGATGTTACCACGACCCATCATATAAAGTGACAGAGCGAAAGCCACCAAGCCCCAAATAAGAAGAATACAAATAGCAATCTTGATATGTTCATTGAAGATGAAAGAAACAGGAGCAGGGAATAGAATCTTTTGAATCAACATACCCTTTTCAGAGGCAATACCGGTATGAAGAACAAGAGCAAAAACACGGTCATCTGTAGAAGGTGTTACTTGAGATACAAGTGTACCAGAGAATAATGTGTTCACCTTGCTTGATCCATTCTTTTCATAGGGGGTATCATCATTAGAGATAGGGAATTTACGGACGGGCATGGCTTCACCGGTCAAAGCAGATTCATTAACAACAACAGTACCGGAAAGAAGAACAGCATCACATGGAATAGTAGTATTTTCTTCGATTTGGAATACATCACCAGGAACAAGATCACCAGTGCAAGCATTGGAGATCCATTTACCATCACGAAGGATATTCACCTCAGAAATATGCTCAGACATCTCTTTGATGCGAGTTTCAGCTTTTAAACGCAAGAAAACACGGATAAAGGCAGATGCTAAAATAATACAAGTCTGTACAAGACCCATTTTGTAGTATTGGAAGTAGTACCATACCCATTCACACATCATCTGATAAAGGTAGATAAAGGAGGCGAATCTAAAGAAAGATGATTGTTAGTTTTGTATGTGGCTATTGTATATAAATAAATGATGAAACCAGTAAAAATAGAAACTTACTCTTGAACAAGAGCAAGAGGAATTGAAGGGACATCAACTTTGATGATGTTGGGACCCAACAAAGTCAATCTTTCTGTAGCTTCTTCAGTGGTGATACCAGTTGCCCAGGCCTGGAGTTTCTTATTGGTAGATCCTAAATCAAACTCATAGGGTTCGAAGCATGCCTTTTCTGTGTTATATACATATCTCATACACTGGTACTCGAACCAGCGAAGACTTGCTCCTGTTGAAATCACTGGACATGTTACAATCAGGATATCCATACTTTGATAAGCAGATATAATTAGTTTTGTAAATCCACTAGAGTAAATAAAGGAAATGACTCACCGTAAAAACTTTGAAGCACGATGCTCCAATTCTCTAAGTCTAGCAATCCACTTATTTCCATCATCCAAGAAGATAAGCTCGTCTTGCTTTCTTTCAACCTGAATATAAGGACATCCATGGGGGTACGATTCGATGCGGAAGTAGTTGCGAATAGTACGTCTTTTAACAAGAACAATACAGAACCAAGCCCCAGTGATATGCCACACTGCAGCAAAGATTTTGGAAGATAAATCACCTGTTAAGAAAATACCAAGCTCGACGCCATTCACAGTTCCATCTAATGTTAATCAATTAAAAATAGCACATTTGTAAATAAAACACTCTATTTTTAAGATCTAAGCAAAAGTACTTACAATAATCTCCCACGATAATACCAAGGAAAACAAAGCAAAGCAAAGTAGTGATCACTACAGAACCAAAACCAATCCAACCCAAGATATCATTTTTAAAGCCTCTTAAAGTCAATTTTTCCGATTCCTTAATGGAGGAGGGCGTGTCTTGTAATTTCTCATCTTCTTTTTTATCATCGAGATTCAAACCACTTCCTGTTTTAGACTTTTGTGCCTTGTGGAACGCAGCCTCACGTGCTGTCTTGTATAAGTGCCAAATTAGCAATATCGCCGCTTCACTTGCCATTAAAACCCACACAGCAATCCACATAGGTTCTTTCCAGGTGAAAGAAGGCTCAATAACCGGGCATGATAACCATACTGCTGATGTATTGAACACACCCCAATCTCCAGGAGTAAGTGTAAGGTTAGCGTCAGCTTTACATGTATTCTGGATCTGAGTGACTTGATTAATGGGATCAAAGTAAGTTATATTGACTAGCTGATTAGCAGCACAAGGGACATAATTCGAAGGGACAGTGCTGTCTCCACACTGACAAGCATTTTCAATACCATCACAGCTCTCTTGACATGTACCATCACCGCAAAAAGATAGACCTGGTGCACATGTAGGAGAAAGTTTGGATGGACAAAGATTGTGATCTGTTACGCATACAATAGGACACTCTACATCATTGTGGGCGAAAAGAGGACACTTATTTCCATACCTATCATAATCATTGGCTGTTTTTTGAATTGATTGTTAGAAGAAAAAAAAAAGTTATCGAGAATAGACAACAATAAGAATGATTAGGAAAACGGCCTAGAATAAGCTTTTATTTAAAAATCAAACTTTACCGATTTCAAATATTGGAATCGCAGACACTCCAAATAGAAGTGTTGTTAACCCCACAAGGGATCGAGATAGTTTCATTCTCTTATATAAAATAAAAGATTAAATATGAAAAAAGAGGAAGATAAAGAAAGAAAAAAATTTTGAAAAAAAAAAAAATCGAGTTTATAATAGGATAAGATAAAATAAAAGTTAAATATCAGGTACTACACTCGATTAAATTGATTGGGCAAAGGTTTATCGTTGTGAGTAACATTTGGTGTAGACGAAAAAGAATTGTTGAGTTAGATTTCGAAATACTTATTAGTGGTGTAACAATCTGCTAAATATTTTTTTTTTATTTTGGTAGAAGATGGTATCTTTGGCCTAAATGGCTGATAACACAAGATCTTTTACAGATCAGGTTCTTCCAACGATGAATATAGATCATGCATAATGCTCTCTTTCACATGGCCTATGACGTAAAACATTCTACCTTCTTAAAAAATACTCTTTTTATAGTGAAAGCCAATTGTTCTTGTCGACGATGCTATTATCAAAAAGCAGAGATACCAAAATCATGTTTGACTTTGAAATTAAACTACTTCTAAAAAAGATTAGAGCTAGTAACTCTCTCTCTCTCATCTTATTTTTAAAAGAAAGCAAAATGAAGCAAATTTATACTTGAACCCTTTTATTCGCAACAATCACTAAACCTGTTAACCTTAAAAGACCTTAAAATTCGATTTGGAAAGCTCGTGATATGGGAATCACAATGGGTCTCACATAGAGAAGCAAATTCAATCTATAAAAAATAAAGTGGCGTCATTCAGGGGGAAAGGTAAATGTGGCCAGGGACTGGAGAGTTAAAAAAAAATACAATAGAACCCTAAAGTCTGGCTTTCTTTATATCACAGATCTAATAATATCAATGGGCTTCTATTATAGGCCAACGTATAATTTTATCTATTTTTTTTTTTAAAGTTTTACAAAAAAAAACAAGTAAAAAGCAAGACTTGCCCCTTTTTTTACTTTTATCAATACAATACATTTAGTAAATACTAAAAGCACTTTTTCCCATTATGAGGAATAGAATTGTCTAATTTAAACAAATTTAATCAACCCTTCAAGTCAATAAAAAAAAGTAATACACATATTCTCTCCGATGTCATAAAAGATGTTACAACTTCAGACTTTGGATACATCTCATGTATCACAATCTTTTGTTTTCGATTACTATTTTTTTTTCTCTTGTTGCTTTGCACAAGGTTGGACAGGCTTCTTCTTAATGCTGGTAACGTCATTCCAAAAAGTGTTACACATTGTTCGCTTGAGGCAGCATGTGATCATGAAGCGCCCAAAAGAATGTCACATCAATCAAACGCCATTCGGTGAATGAACGCACCCAAAACCTCCTTCCTCTTTTTTTCCTTCTCTCTTTCTCCTTAAATATTTATTAGCTTGATTTCTCAAGAGAAAAAAAGAAAGAGAAAAGAAAGAGACCATTTTTACATTATTTATCTCTTTCTTCTTCCATCACTTACATAATACATATATTATTTTGAGTTTAACATGACAAAGTCAGGACATATCAGGTAAATTATCGTATGTGTATAAAGACATTTTTATAGATTATAAAATAAATAAATGATCGATTGTCTGAGCATATTTCCATTTTTAATCATTTCAATCTTAAATTATTTTGATTTAATTTTTTTAATATGGGTCTTTACATTTATTCGCACTTGTCCATATCATGATCATAGTAATAAACCAGATGAATCGAAACGGCTCGTCTTACCGCCCATTTCTTCCATGGATGGATTTAATAGACCATGGACTGCAAATCCAATATCTCCCACTTCCACTGCCAGCACTGTATCTCCTTGTTTGTTACAAGATACTGCGGATCTATGGACTAGTAGCTCCACCATCAATAGTAGTGGTGCATCATCATATCGAAAGGAACAATCTAAAACAGATTACTTTACAGACAATAGCAGTAAGGATCGATCATCGTCATCATCATCTGTCGCTGGTAATATTCCAGGAACAGGAAATAGCGGAGAACAACTTCGATATGAAAGACCAATGGAACTTGTGTTGACACCCTCTTCATTGGCTCCAACGTCCTTATTAAGTATTGAAAAAGATATTAATCAAGTAAGTCGACCTAAAGTAATTGAACTCGATGTTATTATTGAGGAGAATAAGTTATTTATTTTTCCTTTTTTATGGTCTTTTATTTTTTTTTTAAAAAAATAGGTTATTCGACAATCAAGTCTTTTAAGTAAGAATATGAATCAAAGAAGAAAGTCTATTTTAGATCAGAGCTATGATCATCCTTGGCTAGATGGAATGATAAATCAAGCTAATGATGTTTTGAATGCATTGATTCGATTACGTAAACATCAATTGGCTACAGATTATGTTCCGGAGCGTCATGATGTACAGGTAAATAAACGAGTAGATGTATGCCACGTCAAACTGTCTCATTCGAGCATGAAAAACATCTAGGAAGAAAATGGAGAGGCCGGAGGAGAAATGAACATTTTGCACCAAGATATCAAACGTAAAAGAGGGGTAAACATAGAAACATATTTTTTTTTATATTTTTTGTATATACTTAAAAAGTGGAGACCTTTTTAAAACAAAAACAAATCCAACAAATCCCAAAAACACCAAACCCCCCCCCCCTCGAATCTGTATATTATTTCCTAATAGAGAAGAGCCGTGTTCCAAGGAAGGTGCCATTCTTGCAATATATCCGAAACTCCTGAGTGGCGAAGAGGTCCTGATGGTGCCCGTACACTTTGTAACGCATGTGGCCTGCGTACGTGTAAACAATACATACTTAATGAATCTTTTACTTAAATATTATCTTTCTATGTTTTAGACTATGCCAAATTAACTAGAAAAAAGGCAGCCAAGGATGTAAAAAAGGG